>DF358885.1:39813-80864 GCA_000787875.1 Solanum virginianum | reverse complement strand
CTATTTAGAAATCAGAACGTCTGAATTTCGAGTCGAAGAATTTGTGTGCGAATTTCATTATGGTGTCGAAGCTTCATCAAGCTCGTCATCCCAGTACATTGCCCCGATACAGGTAAAAGCCCAGTCTCTACTCCTTTCTGTAAAAGATGTGTAAATAGTTTAGGTCACTTTAGTTATAAATGGGATGTGCCCTGAGGTGACTATGATTTGGCTAAATTTCCTGTCAAAGTCTGTTCATTCATAGTTAAGTTAATTTGGAGTGTTGTTTTGTCATTTTGCTCACTATTTTGTTCAAAGCATTGTAAGGTCCAAATCATTTTGCAATTTTCTTTGATGACGGCTATCTGCCTGTGAGGTGTTGCTATGTTTGTTTTCTAAAGAATACGACATACCTCAGCGTGCTCTTGAAATCATTGGTCCTTAGTTTCTGATAGACTTTGTTTGGAATCAAATGTTGGGTCGCAATGATAACATATTTGTCTCTACTGTGCTGAAGTTGTTGGAAGATGTTGGTAAATATGTTCCTGTTCTTGATTTCTTATAACCAGTGATTGTCTAATTCCTATTTCAGTATGGTTTGCTGTCACCGGTATACAGTGTATATACTACATTGATATATAGCAGTAAATGGGCTAAAGGCCCAAAACTCTCAACTCTTTTCTTTTACTTTGTTTTATGTATCTTATCTATATTTATTTGAATACTAACTCTTATTGTTGGTTCTAATCTAATTAAATTCTCCGACATGTCTGCCATTTGTGTTATCTCATCTTTTAATCCCTTTAATCCCAAAATTGCTTTTCTACAAAAATAAATAAAAAATAAAAACAAAAATGAAAAATTAGACTTTGTAGTATTTCTTTAAGTCGACTCATTCGTATTTAGTCAACTCTTTCAAATTTAATCAATATTTTAGTCAAATCTTTCAAAAGTTAGTCAGTTTCCTAATCATTGGTCGACCGCACGTTAGTGGCCACTTTGAGTGATTAATTTCTTCTCAAAGTGGAAATTGAGCCCTTACCCGTTTTTCTGAAATTTTAGAACTTTTCTGTTAAGTTTTAAAATTTAATTTTGGTTTCCCAATTATCCTTAAAATTAGGTGGCGACTCTTTTTTTTCAATTTTTGGAAATTTAATTTGTGCTTAAATCAATTGAGCATTGAATCTCATTTTCAAAAAGAGTCGGTCATATTTCGGGTTAACAGAAATGATGACTCTGCTGGGACATTCTATTAGGTTCTAACCATTAGATGAGGTTGTTTGACTAACTATTTGTTTTGTTCAGTTATATTTGCTTTATTTGTTTAAATTCGATGTTAAATTATCATTTGTATTTCATGGCATTTCCTATCATATATTGCGTATTTGGGAGGAAGCTTTTGCGAACTCGTAGCTAGATCCCCAAATACTTAACCCTTTTCGAAATAAGTGGCATTTTATTAGTTCATGAGGCGTCCAATGCTTGTCATGATTTCCAGCTCAGGTTGTCCGCCTGGGTTCCTAGTCTGTTCAAAAGCCACTCTTAACACCTAGGGTAGAGCGAAGCCAAATCCCCATGTCTAAGCATTGGCCTAAGATAACCCAGCACGTAAGGCGTGTTGGGCCCATTAGAAAGACCACCTTGAGTCCAAAGTGGCCCCCGACTCAAATGGACGATCATGCTTATGTGTTTATATTTGAAGGATGTATGTTTGTTTGGCAAACCTTTGTCCCTCAGGGTCAGGAGTTCATCCTTCAAATCGTTAGGCCTACCCTTGGCACAAAAGGGTCATATATCTATTTAGGAGGCGCAATATCTGTTTATGTTTTATAAATATTTGTGTGATTATGTTGCTTTGTTTGAAGATATTTAGCCCACTTCTTTTCAGAAGTTTCTAGAATCCTTTAAGCATATTAATCAAGTCACTATCAAGAGTTCGTCCAAATACTCTTCATGTCTTAAGTTTCTCAACAAAATTGAACTCCGTTCTCAAAATTCTAAAATTTTACTCTTTCATTTGACAAAAGGTGAATTTTTCATTTTAGTTTGGAAAAGATTCAGGATTTCGAACTACGTAGGGCCTGATTTCTCCTTCGTGAGATATGTAGGCAGCCTTTCAAGGCTTTGCCCTTCATTTTAGAAAAGTTTTTCTTTTCTCCGTCATCCTTCCTTACAAAGGAATCATCAATTTCAAAAATGTGAAAATCTTGTCAAAACATTTTCCTGATTTACAAATCTTGAATCTAAATAGGCAATATTTCTCCTACTTTATTCGGCTCGACCCCTCATTTTAGAAAAGCTTATTTTTCTTCTCCGTCATCCTTCTTTACAAAGGAATCATCAATTTCAAAAATATGAAAAATCTTGTCAAAATATTTTCCTGATTCACAAATCTTGAATCTAAATGGCAACATTTCGCCTACTTTATTCGGCTCGGCCCCCTCATTTTAGAAAAGCTTTTTTTTTCTCCGTCATCCTTCCTTACAAAGGAATCATCAATTTCAAAAATGTGAAAAATCTTGTCAAAATATCTCCCTGATTCACAAATCTCAAATTAAATAGGCAATAGTTCGCCTATTTAGTCATTTTCCCTTATATTTGTGGGTTAGTATGTCTTCGAACAATGCAATTGTCTATTTACTGTTATGTGTGATATCTTTGCATTACTTATTATGAACAAGGACTAACACATCTACCTTTTGAAAAACTATCTATGTGATATCTTTGCATTACTCATTATGAACAAGGACTAACATATTTACCTTTTGAGTTATTTTTTATTCGACAGGTACTTAGGATTGATCTGTGTTGAGTCAAATGACTGGACATTCAAAGGAGATGGTGCTGCGCTTACCAGACACTGAGTCAAGAAAGCAAGTGATAAATTAGACATCCGCTTCGCTTCAGATTCTTAGCTCCTCTAGTGTTGCACTTACCAGATATCGAGTTGAGAGAGCAAGTGATTAATTAGACATTCGCTCCGCTTTGGATTCTTCGCTCCTCTTAATAGATAAAGATATCTTTTATATATTACTTCAAAATCAATGGTAATCCAAAGTGTTCTGAACTATGTAGGGTCTGAATTCTCAAAAATGAGATACGTAGGCAGCCTTTCTGACCCGGCCCCTATCTTTCCAAAGGCCTATTTTCCCCTATCTACATTATCCATAATACAAGGAGACCTGACTCAGTGCAAATTTCTGGCCCGGCCCCCTTCTTTCCAAAAGTTTATTTTTCTTTTATCTACATTATCCATAATACGAGAAGACCTGACTTTAAGCAAATCAATCTTCCTGATCCACTATTTTCAAAATCATATAGGCAAAGTCCTGCCTGTACACTTTATTTCATTTCTCCCGAGTAATAAACTACGTCTGACCTGAATTTTCAAGAATGAGATATGTAGGCGGCCGATGTCGGCCTTGGTCATCCCATTATTTCCATTATTATTATTCTTTGGAACTACATTTGACCTGATTTCTGCCCCAACGGGATACGTAGGCACCACAACGGCTCGATCATACTCCCAGAGAGGAAACTGGGACAGAATTTTTGAAAGGAACTCAAAAATTCTGAACAAGAAATCCATCGAAGTTCTATACATAGTGAAGCTTTAACTGGGGCAGAATTTTTGAGAAAGGTCTCAAAAAAATTCTCAAGGTGCTTTTGACAAGCTATCAATCTCTAACAACATCTAAACTGGGATAGAAATTTTGAGGTTTTCCTCAAAATTTCACTAAGCATCATTATAAATTTGAAAGTCATCTTAAGGATTCTCAGCCTGATTAGAAATTCAAAGACAACCGAGAAGATAGGAGATCAAAGCCCTTCATTGGGACAAGACGAAGAGCAAACAATTGAAGAATCAACACAGATCAGTTCGCTTTGAAACTAAGCATTTTTCTTTGGATGCAGGAACTAAAGTTGCAAGGCATCTTTGGACCCACAGAGACCCTATAAGACAATTTGGCGCAAGGGCTAAGATTGAAAATTTCATCCAGACCGATACAATCTGGGATAACTTGGCACAGTGGCCAAGATCACCATACTTCACCTAGGGAAATCTTTGCAGGCCTTATTATCAAGACAATAATCGAGCTATAAATGGTTCTACCTCACTCAAATCCCCAACAACTCATCTTGTCATGCATCTCGGAAGGAGGTTATTTTATTTTTACAGTTGCGCCCAGAGCGCTATTTTATTTCCTGTTGCCAAGAGGACAATTGTATATTTATTTTCTGTTGCTGATCCAGGGCACTGCATATTTCATTGCCGATCCAGGGCACTGCATATTTCATTGCCGATCTAGGGCACTACATGTTTCATTGTCGATCCAGGGCACTGCATATTTCATTGCAGATCCAAGGCACTACATATTTCATTGCCTATCCAGGGCACTGCATATTTTATTTTCGAAAGGCTCATCTATCATGTATCGCGGTGAGTCATATATCATGCATCACGGAGACATATTGTGAGGATATTTACTTTTCAGTGCTGAAAGGCTCATCTATCATGCATCGCGGAGACTCATTGTGAGGATATTTATTTTTCAGTTATCGAAAGGCTCATCTATCATGCATCGCAATGAGTCATATATCATGCATCACGGAGACTCATTGTGAGGATATTTACTTTTCAGTGCTGAAAGGCTCATCTATCATACATCACGGTGAGACATATATCATGCATCGCGGAGACTCATTGTGAGGATATTTACTTTTCAGTGCTGAAAGGCTCATCTATCATACATCACGGTGAGACATATATCATGCATCGCGGAGACTCATTGTGAGGATATTTACTTTTCAGTTACCGAAAGGCTCATATATCATGCATCGCGGTGAGTCATTATCATGCATCACGGTGAGTCATATATCATGCATCGCGATGAGTCATTATCATGCATCACGGAGAGTCATGAAAAGGATCACATATCATACATCGCGGTGAGTCATACATCATGCATCGCTGGTGAGTCATGGAAAGGATCATATATCATGCATCGCAGTGAGTCATACATCATGCATTACGGTGAGTCATTTTCTCATCCATCACGCAGAGTCATGGAAAGGTTCACATATCATGCATCACAGAGAGTCATGGAAAGGATTGCATATTCATCACCTCTAGAAGGCCATTTTATTTTCAGTTGTCGATCCAGGGCCATTATATATTCATTGCCTCCAGAAGACTATATTATTTCCAGTTGCCGATCCAGGGCCATTACATATTCATTCTCTTCAGAAGGCTATCTTATTTCCAGTTGCCAATCTAGGGCCACTGCATCTTCATCGCCAATAAGATTATTTTATTTCCAGTTGTGCCCAGAGCGGTATTGCTTTTTTATTGCCAGCTGCACCCAGAGAACTATTTTTATTTCACTAGTTGCTCCCAGAGAGCCATGCCAGATACCAGTTGCACCCAAAGCACTATTACTATTTTATTGCCAGCTGCGCCCAGAGCGCTATTTTTATTTCGCCGGTTGGTCCCAGAGAGCTATGCCAGATGCCAGTTATTTTCTTTTGGAGAGTCACTCACCTTCAATGTGACAAGTTATTTTCTTTTGGAGAGTCACTTGCCTTCAACGTGACAAGTTATTTATTTTTGGAGAGTCACTCATCTTCAACGTGACAAGTTATTTATTTTTGGAGGGTCACTGCCTTCAGTGTGACAAGTTATTTTCTTTTGGAGAGTCATTTGCCTTCAATGTGACAAGTTATTTACTTTTAGAGAGTCACTCGCCTTCAACGTGACAAGTTATTTATTTTTGAAGAATCACTGGCCTTCAACGTGACAAGTTATTTATTTTTGGAGCGTCACTTCCTTCAGTGTGACAGTTGCAGAAAAGAACATATATCAAATATGGTAAAACATGCCAACTTTAATTCAAGTTATGATTTTACTAACGTTTTGTTTTAGTCATATCGAGAGTATCCAAGAGGGTGAATTCTCAAAATAGACCACAAGTGTGGACGTCAGCAAGTAGGATGCAGCACAACGTGGAATTTTTTCTTAGCAGCGAACTGACCAATCCAAGTGATAATATATCAAGAATATTGGAAATTATGTCCATGTAAGTTCTCAATTATGAATGCAAAGAGCTTCATATTTATGGTTAAGAGGTTGCAAGCCTTTTTTTCATGATTCAATCTGTTTGTCACTCCTCCTGAACTAGGGGTTATCTCAGAATAAGAGATTTCCTCTTCAACCGATAGAGTCGAACTACAAGCAGCCTGATTTCTAAGTCCAAGGATATGTAGGCAAGCTCAATTTTGAAAACTCGACTGCATTTCAATATTAACCCTTCAAACCTCATTCCCGAGCATTCTAATTTCTCCATAACTCGATATTAGGATAGCTTTTGAATTCTTTCAAAATCGTGCGTAAAATCAAGCATTTTGAATTACAAGTGGCCTGAATTCTCGTGTGACCTAAGATATGTAAGAAACCCAGATCCATTGTACGGCCATAATTTCTCAAAGTCCATACCAAAGTTTTTCAAAAGATGTGGTCGGCTAAAAATTAGGTTAGTCGAGTTTCTTTGTCCATGATCTCTTTCATCGATCATATCCAAAGAAAGGTACAATTGTTGACACCGAATTTTTATCCTCCACAATACAAATTACCCGGTTTATTTATTTTTAATAATTTTGAAATATTTGTTTATTTTTATTAAATTAAAAAAAAATTAATATCCTGCGCATGGGGAGCCACGCCCCCCAATTCTCTTTTCTTTCCATTCTTTCACGCCCCCAAAATGGCTCCTTTCTTTCTTTTTCTTCTTTTTTGAAACCAAAGAAAACCAGAGCTAGCAAGAACCCAGAATACCAGGTGAAACTGATGCCAAATCCGACCAAACCAGTCCCACCCGAATGCTCCCCCATATCTTTTCCCCACGTACTTCACCTTTCCCGTAAATCCAAACCTGACAACCCAATGGTCGACCACGCCCATGAAAAACCCAACCAAGTGTGACACTTTGGCGCGATTTCATTGAAAGAGTCACCCACGCATAGCATCAGTCCTCAATTTTTCCATAAATGGCCTCCATTTTCCCCCTTTTTCGAACCCTAGCTGCGCTTATAAATTTGCCCTGTTCTCATATAGAGAGTGGCGGCGGTCGAGAAGCTAAAACCTTAGCAAGAATTCAAATGATTCCAACAGTCATTTTAACCTAAAAACACGAGAAAAACCTAAGATATTTCACATAGTGGCGACAGTGGTCGAGAATTTGAAACCCTAAAAAACTCACTTGATTCCTCATAGCCGTTCTTAATCTCAGAAATCCTTAGTCAAATCTTGTTTGTTGATTTAGAAACCAAAACATCTGAATTTCGAGTCTAAGAATTTATGTGTGAATTTTGTTGTGGTGTCAAAGTTTTGTCAAGCTCGTCGTCCCAATACGCTATCCCGATACAGGTAAAAGCCCAATCTCTACTCCTCTTTGTAAAAGATGTGTAAATAGTTTAGGTCCCTTTAGTTATAAATGGCAGTCTTCGAGTTTGATGTGCCCTGAGGTGACTGTAATTTGGCTGAATTTCCTGTCAAAGTCTGTTCATTCGTAGTTAAGTTAATTTGGAGTATCATTTTGTCATTTTGCTCACTGTTTTGTTCAAAGCATTATAAGGTCCAAATCGTTTTGCAATTTTCTTTGATGACGACTATCTGCCTGTGAAGTGTTACTATGTTTGTTTTCTAGAGAATACGACATACCTCAGCGTGCTCTTGAAATCATTGGTCCTTAGTTTCTGCTAGACTTTGTTTGGAATCAAATGTTGGGTCGCAATGATAACATATTTGTCTCTACTATGCTGAAATTATTGGAAGATGGTAAATATATTCCTGTTCTTGATTTTTTATAACCAGTGATTGTCTAATTCCTATTTCAGTATGGTTTGTTGTCACTGTTTGGATTATGTTACTTCGATTCTTATTTGGTTTCTTAGATTCTAAGTTTTCTTTTATTTACAAGTATGGATATGCATGCCCTGAATTCTGCTAAAGTTTGTTGGAGAGTATTGAAATCATGGTTTTGTTTCCTGTTTACTTATTTGTTGAAATGTAGCTGTAGTTAAGTTGATAATGCTACAATGTTCCTGATTATGAGGGCTTTGTTTAATACTAATTTCATGCTTCTGTTTAAGTTTTGTTGTGTTTGGCCAATTTCAAAGCTTTCTATCTTGGTATTTGTTTAACAATTTTTGTATTCGGTTTTCACTTTTAGACTTAAAATCCAAATCATGTTGTCATGAATGTTAAGTACCATCATTTTAATGTTCTTATTAGTCTCCTCTCCTATCATGTTATTGTCTTGTCGAGTTTGGTTTGAAATGTGCATGGTATCTTGCAAAGGTGACATTTAGTTTATCAAACTCATTTGTTTACTTAAAATTATTTCACTGTTATGATCCTCAACATTTATTTGAGTTACTTATATCACATACTAATCCTTATTTTTCTTGTCTTTGCATGAATTACAAATTTTGGGGTTCTTTTGAACCCAATCTTGCATTTCCTTGGGCCATGGAGGCTCCCGAGCATTCTAATTTCTCCATAACTCGATATTAGGATAGCTTTTGAATTCTTTCAAAATCGTGCGTAAAATCAAGCTTTTTGCTTTCCGAGTCGGCCTTAGTTACAGTCTTGTGGAAGCTACCGGACAGACCATAGGAAGCTGAAATATGAGGTCAACGAAGCTAGAAATCAGTGTGTATACAGTGATATACAGGAAATATCTATTAAGTGTATATTATAGAGAAATGGGCCAAGCCCAAAAGAGGAGCAGCAGCAGGAGCGGCCCAAGAGGCCTTATGGACCAAATTTCTAGGAAAATAGCTTGCTGAAATGTGGTATATACCCTGGTATATAGTGTATATACTATATTGATATATAGCAGTAAATGGGCTAAAGGCCCAAAACTCTCAGCTCTCTTCTTTTACTTTGTTTTATGTATCTTATCTGTTTTTATTTGAATACTAACTCTTATTGTTGGTTCTAATCTAATTAAATTCCCTGACATGTCTGTCATTTGTGTTGATCTCATCTTTTAATCTCTTTGATGCCAAAATTGCTTTTCTACAAAAATAAATAAAAAATAAAAACAAAAATGAAAAATTAGACTTTGTAGTATTTTTTTAAGTTGACTCATTCGAATTCAGTCAACTCTTTCAAGTTCAATCAACTTTTTTTTTTAAATTCAGTCAATTCTTTCAAATTCAGTCAACTCTTTTAAATTCAGTCAATATTTTAGTTAAATCTTTCAAAAGTTAGTCAACTTCCTAATCGTCGGTCGACCGCATGTGAGCGGTCATTTTGAGTGATTAAGTTCGTCTCAAAGTGAAAATTGAACCCTTATCCATTTTCTCTGAAATTTTAAAACTTTTCTGTTAGGTTTTAAAATTTAATCTTGGTTTCCTAATTATCCTTAAAATTAGGTGGCGACTCTATTATTTTCAAAATTTTGGGAATTTGATTCGCGCTTAAATCAATTGAGCATCGAATCTCATTTCCGAGAAAGAATCAGTCATTTTTCGGTATAACACTAATAACCTTTTCTTTTTTCGTTTTCTTTCTTAAATATTTATTATGATATTTTTCTTTATGGAATAAAATAAACCCCACCTTATTTAAATCAAAACAATGTACCTCTTTAAAATCCTCAATTTATTTTTTTTTTAAAAGATCTCGAGGTTTTCTTTTAAGTTCGTTTAGAAGTTATAAAGAAAGATATTGTTTTAACTTGGGTAAAATATTTGAAAAACTTTTTTAAAAATTTAAATAAACTAGTACTATTAATATATGTTTTGAAAATATTAAAAAAAACTGCACATACTTATATTTTATTTATATAAAAAATTTAACATTTTAAGGGTCAGAGTGTTTTATTAATACCAATTTAGTTTTCTTCAATTTTTTTATTTAATGAATCTGAATAATTATTATTATTTTATTATAACATTATAAAAATAAAAACATACTCTTTGGATAAATTAAAAAAACTTATTAATTCATTAACTTTATATTTAAAAGAAATCTTTTTTAGATTTTTTTTCGTAATATATCTAAGCCAAAACAATATACATGCTTCATGATCCAAAAAGACAAAAAACTTTTTAAATTTTTTAAAAATAGTCCTTCCATTTTTTTTTGAAAAAAACTTCTAGAACTTTTTTTTAGAAAAATAAGAGTTTTAAAGAAGTACATTGTTTTGATTTAAAAAAATTATGAAAACAAATCTAATAAGGTGGGGGTTTTATTTTATTCCATAAAGAAAAATACCATAATAAATATTTAAGAAAAAAAAAGAAAAAAGAGAGGGTTGTTAGTTTGAAGGGTATAAGTGAGCCAAAAAGAAGGATGAAAGGATATTTTTAGACCAAAAGATGGATGAAGGATATTTAGACTTTTTTTCTATAGTTGAAAGGTATTTTTGGCCCTTCTCCCGTTTTAGATTCATTATGAATATTAATTATTATTGTCATTCTTATTATTACTTAGTAAACAATTAATTGAGATTTTTCATACCAAAAATATTCTCCTAGATGAAGTACTCATGCCTTGATCGCAGCTTAAGATTCGCCTCATAAAAATTTAAGCTAACGCTTGATCATAAATTTTGAGAGTAATTTTTGAATTTGTAAGAGCCATTTTTCAAAAATTTCCACTCACAACTTCACATTTTTCCAAGTAAAATGTGTATGTCCAAACACAACTTTAGATCTACGGTCAACTGGACTTAAGAAACTTGTCATCCGTGTAATAGGAGCACGAGTTGACAATAATAACACAGGGCAAAATGACGGAGTTGGACGTAGAAGCCAAGCGCTTGTATGAATTTAAAAACAGATGTTTGAGGAGAGGAGGTACTTCGATGAGACATTTCCTCAACCACAATAAGAAATCATTTTCACTAGACGCTTTGCATGATAAGGTCACTTGAAGAATAGCAAAAGTACAGAAAAACGACGGCGGGCAACAAATATAATTGATTGATAATAACTATTATATACACTACAATACAACGACCAAAAAAGTTAAAATGGTGAACCCCCTAGAAATAAGACCGAACACAACAAAAAGAGGCTGAGGAATTTGTGGAATGGGGTCAGAATGCAGGTGAAGGGTTGACTCTCTCCCCAATAATTTGGGCACCACAATAATCAAAAAGAAGTAAAGAGAGATGATCTACTAACGAATTTCTAAATTTGGGAAGATGGAGAGAGAGCCCCTTCAGACCCCCTTTTCTTTTTTCGTTTTCTTTCTTAAATATTTATTATGATATTTTTCTTTATGGAATAAAATAAACCCCACCTTATTTAAATCAAAACAACCCACTAACCGATGACTTGTCTGAACCACGAACATTATATCTCTCATAAACTTTTTCACGGTTCTCCGACCACCAAGTCTCTGCTTGGTGCTCCCCAAATCTTCTGCGGCTGCACATTCAATTACAACAACCAAGTATTGTATCAGAATCAGTGGAAGCAATGTAACATACATTAATCAAAAATAGGTAACACTAGCAAACTTTCCAAGTTCAAAAAAATTGGATATTATAAAAAGAGGATTACTCTCCGCTGGTGCTGCTCTAGATATAAAAGATTTTGTTGTATAAATACCAAGCCAACAGGGTATATCATTAGTGAGTTGAGCAAAATCAGTCAAGCCGATTACCTGAAGCGAACTCGTTTGAGATCTCTAGTGCCATCTCGAAGAGCCATTAGGGTAATATACACTCCAGGCTCGTATTGTTCAATCCATTCAGCTTCAATTTGGTTAGGGCTGCCAGAAGGCAAAGAATTCCTTGATTTCAATCCGTTTCCATTGTCTTGTAAAGATTCAGCGTCTTCATTATCGACGGCTTGAGATGCACTTTTGCTGTTCACATGTGCCTCACTACCATTAGGCAGTCTAACTTCACCTCGATCATCTGTACCATTGGAGGTCAGGATTTGATTGCTTGTACTAGCTTCAATGCTACTAGAATCCCTTTGGTATCTGCTGGGGCTTTGCATTCCATATGTACTAAAGTCCATGCTGGTTTGAGAGGCCATGTAAGAGCTAGTGACAGAATCAGATCTCGAATGGCGTTCCCCATTAGCATCAGGAAAGTGAACGCCATTCGCGTCCAAACTATTCGGTAGGTAAGCTAGTTTGAGGCTCTCTACGTCATAAGCCCCAGGTGGCAACCTTTCAGCCATGTCTTTGAGCTGTAAAACAAGCAAATGATAGGAAAAGACATTCAGATTCAGCAAAACAAGGGTCCAAAACGATAATTCTAGTCAGTCAGCAATAGACAACCAAAGTAAATTTGAACCAACATTACATTTCAATTTGAAAAGTTTGCATACAATATATACATACACCTATATACATAGAGAGAGTACATACATATGTTGTGAATGTGTTTGTGTGAATATGTATGGCATACCTGCGCCATTAGCGACTTCATAGCTTCTTTTGCAGCTTTGCTTTTAGCAGATTCCTCTTGTGCCAAAGCCATTGCTTCCTGGGCTTTTTTTGTTGACTTCTGCAGCTCCAACTCCTGAAGTTCACAACGATGTCTCAGGTTCTCAACCTAAGTCAACAAAAATTATATCAGTGACAAGGAACTAGGAAATAGTATATAAATCGAGCAAAATGTAACGCACAAGAGAAAAACTTAATATACCTGAGCCCGTAGCTTATGAACTTCCTGATTTAACAGCTCATTGGTCTTCTTCAAACTGTCAGCAATGCTTTTGGAGAATGAAAGTCCAGCTGTGGTAGGTACCGGTGTTGCTGAACGTGGTGGACTTGGCCTCCTAGAGAATGGTGATACAGATCTGGAACTAACACCCGATTGGATCATAACTGGTTTTGGAACTGCCCAACGTAGATCGCCAGTGGTCGACAAAACTACATCTTTCAGCTGTAACAAAGGAGCTTGAGAGGAACGACCCAAGGAAAACGTATCAGCTTTTTTTCCTTGTTTGACTGCTTTACTATCTAGCTGCTTGATCAAATCAAGATTGGGTGGCATTCCTGATTTTGCTGATCGTATATCAGCCTTGTCCAGCCTGTCCTTGTTCTCACCAGAAAGGCGAGGTCCGGCACTTCTCCTGTTATTGATTCCGATCTCCGCAACCTTACTCAGTTTTGTAAAACAAGAATCACATACACGATATGGTTTGTTTGGATTTGGAGCCAATGCTGCCCTTATTGCTTTTCTTGAAGTACATGCATGGCAATGCACAAGCCCACAGTTGTAGCAATTGTGCCTTTTCCTTGTGAAGCCAAAAGCCTGTCTACAGGCTGAACACTGGGACTGCTCAGCACCAGAAACCCATTTGTGAAGACATATCGCAGCAGTGTAATTAGAACCACAAGCAATATATTTCACATGTCTATCCTTCAAAGCTTCAACCAAAGTGGGGGCTTTCCTGTCCTCAACATCCCCGTGACCCAATCTCCCATTGGCTCCCTTGCCCCATGTATAAACCTCATTTTTGGATGTCAAAACAGCCACATGGTATGAACCACAAGCAATATCTTCAACAATTTCCCCCGAAAGTTTGTCTTCTACTAGGCAAGGCAACTTCCCATCAGAATAAGGATTTCCAAGTTGTCCATAGACGGTACTTCCCATTGTAAAAACATGGCCAGATGTGGTCAAGCAGACAGTTAAACTATGCCCACAAGCAATTTTGTGAAAATTGTAATCAATAAGTGCAGGTACACAAGTAGGTTCCAGTCGAGGTTCTTTATCACCATGTCCAAGACGGTTTTTATCTCCATCTCCCCAAGTAAATAACTTTCCAGATGAAACACTAGCACTAGACTGTGTCACGATAACTTCAACTACAGCAGCAGTATGCCATACTCCACATGCAGCAGCAATCGTCCTCAGACCTGACAGAGACTTCACCTCCCTGGGGAACAATACATTTTCCCTATCACCATGGCCTAAAACACCAAATGTTCCATCCCCAAACGTGAAGAGTTGCCCAGTTGATGTTATTAACGCAGTATGCCATGGACCGCATGTTACAGATGCAACTTGAAGTCCTTCCAGAGGGCCTGATATTCTCTTTGGTATCCAGTGACTGACATCTGTGCCATTACCTAGAAGCCCAGCATTGTGGGTGCCATCCCCCCAAGTATATAATTCCCCAGCCATTGTAACAGCACAGGTGTGAAACTCACCACATGCAACAAAGTCAATGTTGCAAAAGGACAATGATTCAACAAACCGAGGTTGAGTGACATCTTTCCCAACACCATGGCCAAGTCGGCCACCAGATTCTTCACCCCATGTAAAGATTTCACCTTGCCTGGTGACAAGGGCAGCATGCTTGACCCCACAAGCTATATGATGAACATCCAAAACAACATTGGATTCCAGAGGTCTTGGAAGAAGCACATCTGCCCTTGTGCTCACTGTACTGGAATTTTTTTCGGGTCCAACCTTGACAATATTATCACATATTACCTCACCCCATATATAAACATCGCCCAAAGCATCACAGTCATCTGGAGCAGAACCATGACTAGAAGTACTGGGGGCACTGGAAACACTAACTCGGAACACGTCTGAAGCAGATCCTTTGGCTTGAATGTTCTGCATATTTGCTTGATCCAAAGCTACATGTGACCTTTCAGACTGCACAAAGTTATAATGTTGATAGCTCTTAGGAGAAGTATTAGGGTTGCAACTTAAAGAAGCGTCTGGAGAGCTAATTTCTTTTGTAGCACTAACAGAACTAGAACTTGGACTATTTGATGTCAAATCTCGACTATCCTGCAAAATTGTTCAGTTAGAGTGAGGACGTTAGAAATTTGATATTACTTGCATGTCCAATGCACCATAATATGAAGTACTACAACAAAAAAACAATTTAAGACTAAAGGAGACTGAAATCATTTACTTTTTTTGGTGAGGGAAGAGGGCAGAGAGTGTGAGGACCAATTGAATCAACTTGAAAAAATAATTTAATTACTCTTAAATTATTAGATTAGATAATAATTGAATAATCTCTAATGAGACTAAAACCAATTTAAGTCAAGAACTAATGTCAATCCAAATGAAACACATTCCTCATAGGATTACAATACCAAATTCAGAACAACAACCCAAACAAGTATCATCTGTCACTTTTCCCCAAAAAAATCCAAAGAATGCCATTCACTTCATTGCTCACACCTCACACATCACTATCTTTGTCAACTGTCACTTCTTAGATATTATTATAATTTTATGCAGGCACATCCATGCTGAAGACATCATCACAAGCTATCAAACTAAAGAAACAGATAACTTGCCAGTCAGTTTGCCAAGTTAAACCCCCATGGAAACTAGACGACGGCATTCATTGCTACTTGGCAATCAGTAGACAGCTGCTATCTTGTATTCCCTCCCGACCCATTTTATGTGGCACCGTTTGACTTGGCACGGTGTTCAAGAAAAAAGGAAGATTTGTTTAACTTGTGCTCTAAAATAATCCATAGATGTTTGTGTAGTTGAAAATCATTTCATTAAAGGTAAAAAGAAAATTTTAAAGTTAAATTGTTTTAGTTCTAGTAAGGCGACATTCTTTTTGGGACGGACTAAAAAGGGAAGAGTGTCACATAGAGTAGTAATTTTTATTCACGTGATCAAATATATACTCCCTCCGTCCCATTTTATGTGGCATCCTTTGACTTTGACACGTTGTTTAAGGAAAAAAGTAAAACTTTTAAAACATGTGGTCTAAAACAATTCTTAGAAAATTTTAAAGCTAAATTGTTTCTAATTAGAGTAAGATGACATTCTTTTTGGGACAAACTAAAAAGGAAATGTGTCCCATAAAATAGGACAAAGGGAGTAATAGATTCTAAAAGGACCCCCAAATCACAAATAAGAGATTTTCCAGAAGAGAGACAAAGGAAGTGATTAACAATTCTGCAACTAGTGTTATTTAAAACTTGAAGATTCATCCTAAGATAAGTGACAATAGACCCAGAATGGAAATATTACTTACAATTCAAATTAAATTTCCAATCAGGATCATGCACAGACAAATGGTTCAAGGTCAATAAAGACATGTGATTTCTCAATACTCAATCCTTTAGCATTCACATTAATAAGAAATATGATAAACCAGTCTTAATATTGAAACAAATAAGTTTTTAGGTGAGGAGTGTTACATCAAAGTAAAGGCCTCCATCACTCCAACCGTCAACCTTTGAGCGCCCACCTTGTCCAGAAGATATCAAAGCTTTTAGGCCAGTGATCCAGAACTCTGCCTCAACCTTGTCCTTACAGATCTGAAATAACACAACAGGATACATGCATAACTCAATGAAAACTGAGAGATCAAATTACGAAGTCACAGGGTAAGGGAACTTGGTCTATATAACTAACCAGATCAAGGGATCTTTTTCCGTAATTGTATATGAGAGAGAAGGACAAGTAGTCCTTTTCAGGACGAAGATAACGTCGAAAAACAGCCTGGAAGTTAAAAGCACAGGTAAGACTTAAGAAAGTTGATCTCACTTGTAGAACATTTAAGGTTATTACAAGAAGGTGTATGCATCTTAAATTCAAAGTGGAGTTTGATAGAGAAGAAAATGATCTCACAGTTCTTTGCCCGGGAATTATTCTAGACACTGAAGCTAACTTTAAACTCTTCTCACCGCTGCTAGAGATCCAAACTAAAGATGATTCGTCCTGAAAATTTTCCATAAAGACCAACATGAGCAGAGTGTTGTCAAGGAAGAAAATCATAGAGAAGCCCCAAAATCTGCCGAGGGAAAGCACAATTTAAGACACATTTCAGTGTTAAAAAAGAAGGTTCCACAGGAACAATTCATGGTGCCAACACTGGAAATGTAACCAAAGCAAACAAATTGTCAAGCCTATATTGCACATAACTTCAGTGCAAATGAAAATAAATTCTGATTGGGCACAAAAGTTGCTACATTTTGTCACCAATGTTAAAGAATGTCAAATATACTATAAAAAATTTATATGGAGCTCCTCCCAGAATGGTATTTTTTTATGTATATCAACCCTTGTCACTTCAAAGACTAAAAAAGCCTCAACGAACGATGGATGAGTTGCAGCCAAGGAATGAAAAAGGTCATTACATGAAAGGGGAAAAGCAATCCACCATTTCAAGAGGATTTGAACCTGAGACCTCATGGTTCTCACCCACTTCATTGACCACTAAGTCACACCCTTACGGTAGAAGATTTTGCTATACTCGGAATTACCACAATTCACCAGTTCCCTACCGATCTGTAAATCAAACTTGACCTTCTGAAAATCATTCAGTATCAAAATTGAAACATTCTTTTGATTAATTCAGAGTGCTTATACCACAAACTGTGCACATCTTTTTAAATCATATGTTAGCTAATGCAAATTCCTACAATTTCATATCACATTATGGTACTATTTCTGTCCCTACAGCCAACTCTCTTTTTCTCTTTAAAAGGTAAAGGGTAGCTGTCTCATATCACACACTACTTAAAAAATATGCAATTACAAACAATATCTGCCTCCACATTTACTATTATACTTTCTAGATTCTTTCTAACATACGAAATTATTATATTTTAACAATTTATTAAGTATTTCGATTTATGACCTAAGCAAGCCCATCAAACCAGATAACACACAGGTTAGGGAGAGTTATCATTCCACTAACTGAAAGATCTACATATTACTACTGGTTTTCATGAAGCACACACCTTTATTTCATGTTGAATTTCTATGTGACAAAATATCAGCTGCTGTAGTAATGGGCAAAAGAGCAAGAAGAGAAAGCAACCACTTTCAGATCGAGTTGTGGATTAGGTAACACACAGGGCACAGAAGCTTTTGAGCCAAGAGATTATATGAGAAAAATATTGAAGAGCATAAAAATATTGGTAGATTCTTGCTTCACTTAGGAATAAGTTTGTTTAGTTATATTGTCTCAACTCCTCCTAAAAGAAGTTGATATTGGTTTATACAATTATACTTATACATACAAAACCAGCCACAAGTACTACTAGCTTCACAACTAC
The DNA here is from genome assembly GCA_000787875.1 of Solanum virginianum. Classification (NCBI taxonomy): domain Eukaryota; kingdom Viridiplantae; phylum Streptophyta; class Magnoliopsida; order Solanales; family Solanaceae; genus Solanum; species Solanum virginianum. The sequence continues at coordinate 62,848 of DF358885.1, read as the reverse complement.
CTACAATATTGTTCATGGAGGCTTAGATCAATAACCCTACAGAACCAAGTATCTTATGAACAATAGAACCATAATCCTTAAAGTTCCAACTTTTGTTGCCCTATTTCCATTATAATTGTATTCTAATCTCCAATTCACTAAGCCAACATAGAAGTAGAAAGTTCCTGAGAAATATTATACTGACATGGCAGGAATCTCAATATTCAATCAAAAAGACAGTACAGCATCAAGAGAATCATAATATCATGTTGAAGTTCAATGCCCATGATAATGCAATATAGTAAATAAGATGCACCTCTAAATCTATACACTCAGCGGTCCGGCTTCATAAAACCCTAATCAACTAAAATGGTGCAAATGTCAACTTACATTAGAAAGTCTAAATGGATAGAACTTGGGCTTCCCTTTGCGTCCATATTTCAACAGTTGAGCTCCTTTCTTTAAAGCAATTAGTGCCTGAAAATGGTAACAAAAAAATGAGTCAACAAAAGACATTTCTTCTGGAACAAGATCACAATGCATTAGAAATCTATGACTAGACTTAGTTTTTCTTTTTTCTTATTTAATCAAGAACTGGTAACGAGATTAGAAACCTTCCAACATACGACCTCTGTTGGAGACAGCAAACCAGTAACCTCTGAGCTAACTTCCATCTCTATGTGACTAGACTTAGTTAAGAAACTTATGACAAGATTTAATGAATAAATGAGAATTGAAGGCAAAATTATCATTTAAAATAAGGGACTAGTAATCCACATGCTTCAGCCAGTAATTTACAACAAATAGACTAGTGATTAGTGCAATGTGCCACCAATTCCAGGCAGTTCTGCTATCACCATTCTATGTCCCCTCTGGAATGGTACTTAAAGGCTAGAGAAATCACATCCTAATGACTAATCTTGCCCTAGACTTTCTATATGCAACTAATTTATGGATATATTTGGTAATTTTGGGAATACTCATTTCAGACTTTCTACTGCTTGTCTGCTTCTTAATACAGCCAATTAAGGCCCTGGACGCTGAAACTCTGAACCGTAGAAATGCAAACAAACTCAGGAAGAGCATTGAAAAGCATGAACAGAAACATTGGGACCTATAAAATGTCCTCTCCACCACACTGCCAACCCCTCCACAAGAATCTTACTTCAAAGATCAACCAACCTTTCGTCTTTCTTTCTCTTTAACAGCTGCTTCATCATTCAATCAAGTTCAATTGAATCCCAAACTAGCTGGGATCATCTATATGCCCATTTCATTGGGATAGTGTTAATTACTTCTAAAAATACACCTTAAAAGAAAGTTCAATCAACATTGGTGAAGTGCAATATGCTTCTACTAAAGATGTTCTTTTTGCCCTCTACGACTGCATCTGCACTAACAAAAATTTACCAACTGTTGCCCGTGAAAGAATTCTTCAAACAGAAAATAATCATGATAAAAGTTAGATGTCATCAACGGCAAGAGAAGCAAAAACAGACCCAAAAGATCTCATATTTAACAAGTAAAGCGCACCTGCTCAATATCACGGTCGGCATCACCATAGCTAACAAGATCTGCCATTCCATGTGAAAGAGCAACCAATTTCACACCACCGCCACCTCCGCCACCTTCTATTCTCAACACCTCCGCTCATCATCAACTCCTCCAATTCCGGCGACGACGACGACCACCGCCCTACGCCGTCCGTACACTACCATCCACACTTCAAAAATCTTCCAAAATACCCTAACCTCAAAAACTTTTCAACATTCACTAAGAATCAAACCCTGGGAATAAATCCTCACAGATCTGAACAACTCCACTACCTACCACTATTCACCACCAAAACTCACCACCGGCCGGTCAATGCTTCAAGTCAAACAAAAGTCGTCTAAGTCAGACAATAATCGTATTTTCAACGGGAAAACGGAACACTTCCGGCCGTTTTCCAGTGGCCGGATAAAGGTGGCGCAGCGGTTACCGGCGCCGGAAGTGTGAAAATTGGATAAAAAAGGGAAGAGAGAGAAAGTAAAATGGAGTTAGAGAGAGAAAATTGAAGATTGAAGAAGAAGGTGGTGTCCGCGTAAGTACAGAGAGAGTCAAAGAAGAACACAAAAGGCGTTTCAGTCTGAGATGAAGAAAATTAAAAGCAAACACATTTCCAATGCTTTTTTCTTTTCTTTTTCTTCTCTCTTTTTCTTTTTCCATTTTTTAACAGCTTTACCCATGAGGAAAAACAACTGTACAAGTTCACCCCAGAAACAACAAATATAAAAAATAAAAAAAATGGCCACGGATTTTTTTTCCAAAATTATGTTTGGACATAAAAACTTTGAATTTGGATTTTGAAATATTTTAAAATTTAAAAAAATTCAGATACTTATTTTCACATCTCTCACTCCAAATCACTCATAAAAATTCAATATATTTTTTAAAAAAATTATATACATGTCTAAACACAATTTCAACTTATCTTTTGAGGTGACACTATTATCTCATTTGTAACCTCCATAATGAAGGTTTCAAATTTAAAATTAAAAAAATTACTTAGGCAAGTAATCTTTAAAGAATAATTATTGATTTTAATGATATTTTTTATTTATTATTATTTATAGTAATATATAATAATGCTATGATAAATTTCACTTATATTAAAAGTAAATTATGCATGCAATATAAATGTATTATAAGTGTTTTAAAATATATTTTGCTTAATTGGTAAGAAATTGATAAATGTATTAAAGTGACTGATAAATGTATTATTCATCAATGAAACTTGTATTATATATGTCTTATAAATAATTTTCTGTAATATGAATTAAAATTATATTATAATTATTTAGCAAAAATAAATTATTATTGTTATAAATGATAAATATTTTGTATATGCTATATTTACGTAAGTTTCCTTTAAAATTCCTTGCCTGCAAGAGTAGGAAGTTGACCCAAATTTCATTTTTGATAGGAGCGAAATTTATTTAATGCGCATCCGAAAAATAACAACTACGATCTCTCTTGTCATAAAAAAATGTAAGTTTAATTTTTAAATATCATTTTTTTACCTTTTTTTTGTTTCCAAATTTTTTTATAGGTAAAATCACGCTCTACTTGTTTTTTAAAATACTTACATCATGTAGCTCTTCTTCTTTTTTTGTATAAATACTCAATTTAATTTATATTTGTGTATAAATACATTTTATACAAAATTGATACATCATATGTAATTTTTTAAATATAATATGAGTTACTAAATATAAATATTTACGAAAACTGTATTAATTTTTGTTTTTCTATCCAACCGCCCACTTAAGTTGTGATTAGAACAAAATGTTTCTTTCATGGCCCCCATGAAATTTTATAAGTTCTATGTGTCACATAACCATGAGTATATTTTTCTCTAAATGTTGGTTTTTATGTTTAATAAATCTCACCTGGGGTTCTATGTTCATTAATCATACTTGGCATTTCATTTTTAAATGAATAAAATAACGGGGAGGCATGAATATTTAATCCAATAAAAGTTAATTTGATTTTGCTTTGAATAATTTAATCGTCACTCATTTTTAAAAATAAGATCAAGATCAAAAGATTGTTTTTTCTACAAAATAAACATGAATAAGTCAATTGTTTTAGAATATTGTTTAATTTTATTTATTCTAAGGAAGAAATGTTGCTATCACAAATTTTATCAAACTTGAAATCACATTTCCGTAAATCTTACTCTTTTTGATAGGATTATTTTTTAATTTTTATATTAAAATTAAAAAATAAGACATGAAATTTTGTAAAATTTTCACTTGAAAAATAATAAGAGCAAAAGGTTATTTTATTTAATAAAAACAACAACAATAATAATATACAACCACTCCAACATTAGTTAAACTTTGGGATAATATTATAAAGAAGATGAAACCAAATGTATTATGTTTGCATTACATATTAAAGATATTGGAACGCCGGGTAGCTAATTAAAATTACACAGATATTTATAATATAGTTATGTAAGTATTAATTAAAATATATGTTACCTTGCACAAATAAACATTAATTTCTTCCTAACTCATACAATGTTACCTTGTACAAATAATACATTAATTTCTTTATAACTCATACACATGTCGATAAGTAATATTCTAAATTACAAATTAAACATTGCGTTAACTTTATACAAGAATAACTTACTTCCTACTCCCTCTGTTTATTTTAGTTGTTAAATTTTGATTTGGCACACTTATTAAGAAAATATTATTGATAGAATAAGTTTACCATTTTACCTCTATTAATTGATAAGGTCTCATACACATTTACTCATTACGTATATTTTTTAAGGATATAATGCAATGACAATGAATTGAGGGTATAATAGAAAAAGAAAACTTATCATATCATGAGTTTTCAAAAATGAAAAGTACAAGTGAAAATCAAAGTAGAATTTTTTTTACGACTAAGAATGAACGAAGGGAGGAATAAATATCAAACTTCATATAATTTACACAAAACTTAAAACATAACAAATTACATCTTTACAATTACCAAACGATGATGTTCTGTCCAATCTTAAACTTCAGGATTTATTATGTTTTTTAAAAGAATAATCATTTTTTCTGAGGTTTTTCTTTTCATATTTAGATCATGTGTAGACTGCAGAATATGCTCTATAGCAAAATTAATAAATATGTTTGTATTAATTATTATATTTCAATATAGATCAATTTGACATAGATCCTGGAAAGGAAAAAGAGATCCTAGAGGACTGAACAAATTTGGCAAGAAAAAATTATGTAAATTTCAGAAACTCCATATAATCATGTTTTTTATAATCAAAATGATAAAGCAATAGAAATATAAAATTATTATTTCTCATTGAGAAATAAGATTATTATTTCTTGTGACAATTTTTTTAAATCAATAATTTAGCGTTTTTACTGAAGTCATGTAATCGATAAATAGTTAATATCTCAAACGTACTGCACAATTTTATTTATGCAACTATGTTTTGAGTTCAAATGAAAGACGTTTCCTCCTCTTAAAATTAACGGGGTGAATTAAGTAATTTAAGGAAAATGTTGGGGTGAATAAGTAATTTAAGTAAATATTGTGGGTGAAAATGAATATACATTTATCTCTGTTGCATTACGCCGATGTCATCGGATTTGGACCAGACAAGGGATGCTGGTCGGGACGAAAGCCAGTTCTCTTTTAATTACGGAAATGCCCTTCCCATTAGTAAGTTGACGTGGCATATTATGATTATTGGAAAAAATGCTCCTCCTTACGTGGAATTATAGTTTTTGTGTGATCTGTAATGCCATGTGGATTAAAAATCCTATTATAATTAAGCCATTAATGGATCGTTTGGTGTGATTGATAAGAAAAGTTAATTTCGGAGAAATTTTTGAGTGGATCTCAATTCATTGTTTGGTTGCAAAGATTGGAATAACCTATCCCAGGATTAATAATTAGTACTAAGATAAGTTATCCCTTTGTAGGAGTGGAATAATAATTCCAGGATAACTTATCCTAGGATAAAGTATATAAAAATTTAAAAATATCCCCATTTAAACTCTATTTTATACACTATTTTATATTCATGTATATTAACACAGTTTTTAATAATATTTATAATAACATTCACAATCTTAATTAATTAGTATTTTTATGATGACATATTTTTCTATTAAAAATTATATTTTATAAATACAATTTCTATTGACGAATATATTATTTGTCTAATATTTATGTTTATTTATATTTTGATTCCTCTTAAAATGTTCACTCCACTATTAAATTACATATATTTAATTAAATAGTTTATTGATCACTTAAAAATTATATTTTATATTATCAATTAAAATGTTGATAACTTTTATTTTAACAAACTTAAATGAAAAATTTATTTAAAGCTAAATAAGATAGACATTTTGTTTTTAAGTTAAATAAGATGGAAGTTTAATTTAAAAATACGCAACATAATCATGAATATGCATACACAAAATTATTTGCGTTGAATAAGATGAAGATTTTATTTTAAGAATAAATTAATAGCTAAAGCTCACAAAGAAAACGTTTAAAAAAAATGGTGGATGGTAATTTTGTAAATAAACAACTTATTCTAAAAAAATTATGCAATGAACAGTATTTTGAATATGACAAGCCAAACAAGCAACAAAAATTACTCTTAGCATAAATAACTCCATCATAACTTATCCTAGCATAACTAATCTCATCATAACTTGTATCCAAACCAAATGACCCCTATAGAATTTCACTAACTTGCTTATCAGGTGTCTTATACCCTCCGTGCATTTTTATTTTATCATGGTAAAAAATAATGATTAATATAAGTATATTTTATAATAATATTCATATTAATTAATGTGTAATTTTAGGTCTCGAAAAATAATTAATTCTTCTAAAAGTAGCAAAGAAAAATATACATCTATTTTTAATATATGAACGGATAGAATATTTACTAATTTCTCGAGCACAAAGTGACAGGTTAAGTTATTGGTATTTGTTTCGATTTTTGACATATCTTAAAAAAAATGAGGAGTAACAATATTCGTCTCTCATGATAAAAGTAACTCTATTTTGGGACTGAAGGACCATATATTACTACTATATATAAGAGTGTTAAAGTAGGTGCATCATGGTCCATATGTCTGCTTCAGCTGCTTGCTTAAGCAGACAACTGTCGATTGATTTGTCTACTGCAGCTACTTAATTTTACTATATCATTTTTATTCATTTATTACAGGATGTAATAATTAACAGTTTAAAATTTTAAAATATATATGAAAAAATCATAAGTATTACATAAATCAAGATAAAAAATAAACTTATATTGAGCTGGTGCTGGAATAAATTCTTGTGACTAGTATTTGGGAGAAAAGAAAAATAATTTTCATTGACATTTTATAATAACTTTAATCAAATATAACCCTAGTTGGCTAAAAAACAGTTAGTGGAGAAATTGACCAAAATAATCAGTTTTGTTGAAGAAATCATAAGATATTTAGCTCTAAAATTTTAGTCGATTATAAGCAAACACTAATAGTGATTACCGAAACTAAGTAGATCTTATTGCTTTAATTTAATTTTAAACCTCTTAGAATTATGTATTACTGTGTAAGCCTGCTATACAAAAAATTTTACTATGTGGAGAGGTTCGAAAAAGAATTGACCACAGAGGTTTATCATTTGCAGTTTTTCTTATAAAAAATTTAGAAAGTTCTCTAGTATTTAACTGAAAATTTATTTTTTACCATGTATTTTTCACTTGGATGATTTGATGAGAAACTAGGCAAAAAATTATATTTTGTAACGCAAAATTTTCATTAGTTCACGATGGAAAAACTTTATTACTAATATATAAGTTCTTTTTAATCTACCTTTCCACCATTTTGTTGATTCTTATGATGAATTTTAAACTATTTAAAGTTGTGTATGATAAAATAGGTTATGTACAAAAACAAGTATTTTGATATTTCAAAGATAACTTATATATTAGTAATAAAAATTGGGAGTACAAACAAAACAAGGAATTTTTTTTTTTAAAAAAAAAAAACTCCCTCTGTGTGATAAAGATTAACGATGGAATTTTCTTGTCTATGAAAGAAAGTGATATTAGTTTGAGCCGTAGCACAACTTTGACCTTGTTTTTTTCAATGCAAATATTTGTATTCATGTACTTTTCAATTTATCAAATTTGAAGGTATGCTACGCAAGTAGAGATTAATTAGATAGGTCAAAACAAATGTAGGATGAATTGTCAAAGAATAATATAAAGAAAATTCTATAATGTAATATTAAAAAGTAAAATTATCAGAAATTCTATAAACTTTTGGAATATCTATAAAGATATCAAAATATACCCGACTTTTCTTGATAATCAAATACTTCAAAAAGATTCACACAAATCATTTCATGGAGATCAAATTCAAATCATCCTATATTCGAGAAATATGTCACTACTAGCTCTTGAATCAAAAGAAAATTTTAGGAGAGAAAAATCAAAGGCGGAGCAAATTTGTATCAACATTATTTATCAATAAAATTATATTTTTTTATATTTTATTTATGATTGCAATTTATTCTGCATCACCTTAAAATTTATTGCAAACAAGGATGAATAAATTTTTTTATTTTTAAATAAATATTTCAAATAGATGAATTTGAGTCATTCATATGAAAATTTTTATTTATTAAAATGACTTAAATTTAAATTAAGATAAAATTTTAATGTGAGTATCAAACGTAATAAGAAAAAAAAAATAATTGAAAAGTAAAATAAAGAATAAGTTTTTTTCCTTCATTAGGTATCTGTGACAAATCTTTCTTATCGGATAAAGATGCGGGGTCAAAATCAAAATTTTCAGAAATTTAGGTGAAAAAAAGTGTGGTTTTTAAGGTAACAAATTGCAATTTATTAGTGGTAAATAAGTGGGGAGAAAAAAGTGCAGAGTTAAGGTAATTATGAATGTGATCTTCCTTTGCTTTTGAGAAGTTTTTCTAGAAATGGGAGGAAATATTTTATTGGAGAATGAGCCCTCCATCTTGGATTTGGTAGGTGAGCAACCTATTCTAACCTTAATCATCATGCATCAAAATATCACGGGTCCCACTACCTACAAAATCATGTGGGCCCTCTTTGTTTGGAAGATGACCAAACCTACGCCCTCCCCCTCCTATTAATTTTTTTTATGTCCGATATTTGTATTGAAATTAAACTACTTTAGATTCGTATCATATGAAATTCTATTTGGAGAAAAATAGTCTCTATCAAAAAATTTTCTATATCCCAGATTTGAACATGAGAAATCTAATTAATGGAGACACAATTTTATCCACTGTACTATATCCTTCTTTCTGACATAACATCAAATTTTACGTTAAATTCTATTTTAGTACAAAATTTAGATTTTGGAGCTGCAAATACTTATAAAATTTATAATTTTTTGGAGAAATTTTTTACTTTGTTTTGCATTATTCAAATTTGCTTTTGTCAAACAAATTTTCGAACATTTTGATAGTGATATCATCCAAAGTTCTATCTTTCAACTCTCTATTCAGCTTCTTCTCCGAATTTGAATTCCAATATTTCTGCAAGCAAATCATTTTTTGATACTTTTTGAAGTAGATGAAAAAGTTTCATCGACTTTTCTCTCCAATTATGTAATTTTTATTTATTTATTTCAGTAATAATTTTACTTTTATTTGTATTATATTCTTTATTATGTATAATTTATAATATTTGCTAGCACTTCATATTATTTTAAAAAAATAATATAAAATAATTTTATATTAAATGACTGTAAAAGAAAAAAAATTATATATGGTGAATGTTTTACAAAGAATTTATTTTATGAAATAAGAAAATAAAAATAAAATAATAATATAATAATATAATAATAAAAAGAGAGACAAATATTTTTTGTATGTGAAATGTGGTGCAGTGAGTTGAAGCTGATTTACGCTAAAATGGTGTCATGGTATTATTGTTGAAATCATTTTAGTGTAAATTTTGATGTTATAGTTGGAGATTCCTTTAAAGCAAAATTATACTTGAGCTGTTTTTTCTTTTGCAATACAATTTTTCTGCAATAACAAAAATCATAATTTGTGTTAACGATAAAATTTACAAAAAATAGTTAAAGAAAAAATGCGATCTTCTAAGAATAAAAAAATTAAATGAGGGAGCTTTCAAGGCTATTTTCATAAAATTCTAAAAGAATAAGGAGTGTCACGATCCGGACCTAGGACCTAGGTATGACACGGCGAATGGGAACCCGAGAGTCACCAAACAAGCCTTAAGATACCAAAATTCACATCATCGGTTCGGAAGCATACACAAAGTAAACACATAGTTTTATGGGCGGGAAAATAGGACTCACTCTATGGGGCAATTCGGGACTTATGTTCTTTCCATCACAACAAATAACCAAGCCATAAATCACATAACCAACACATAGTTATATGTTCTTTCACATATAACATATCATATCATATCATTTTTTCTCTTTACGGGCAACCCCATTTCGGAGGCATCTTTCCTTATGGGCAACCCCATTTCGGAAAGGACCCTATGCTAGGCACATAGTTCAAGGAAAGAGAGCAGAACCCTCATTCCATCGGTGCTAGGCTGTCATCCCACATGAATACTTATAATATACGTATTTATACATGCTTTCAAAGAGATACAAGTTTTGTCAAAACATTTCAATGCATACTTGGGCTTAAAAGCCAAACATCATTCATAATAATTCATATTTAGGCTGAAATGTCAAAATTCATAATTCATAGTCACGATACTCATGCATAGGAATAGTCCATTCATATACAAAATGGTACAAGCACCCAAAATGCTCAAAGAGCCATAATCAAGAGACATATATGTGATCACATCTTGTCATAACCAATATCTTATCAAAATCATATTATATAACAAAATTGGGCTTACCCACTTCATAATTTCCATAATAATCCATGTACATGAATGCATATGTCATGAATAATGTGAGAATGAATGGGGTAATTAATATTCCATCTAAAATCCATAATATAATATGTAATTCAAGTGAAAACATAATTAAATCCACATTTAAAAATCATAATATAATCATGCATGCATAAATAAGCCTTAAAGGGGACATGCATTCTTATAATTTCATAAACCCAAAGTTAATCTTCATATAGTAGTTGAAATCACCTTAAAATCACCAAATAAACACTACCCATGCATAAATAGAATTTTAGGAATCATAATATTCAAAATCCAGATTTAAAGTAAGCTAGAAATTCATAAAATTACTTGAAAATAGTTTGGGTCTCCTTGATTGAAAGAAAATCAAGGATCAACCCACATACCTTCACTAAGATGAAGAAACCCCAAAGAATTTTGAAGAAGAGTTAAGTTCTCAAGCTCCAATATTGGAAATCTCTACGAGTTCTTTAGTGGAAAGCTTTTGATAGGTTTTAAAATATGAAGAGTGATTTTGAATGTTTAAAATAAGTTTTAGGTCTTTAGATGACCTTAGAATAGCATCGGAATTCCCAAAAGACCAATAGAAATAATTGAATTTACGAAAATGCCATTAATGAATTGGAGAAAAAATTTATCGAAAGCCATTTGACTTGAGAGTAAATGGCTCGTGTGGCACTCCAGGGTCCATGTGGAGTGCCTGTGAAACGATACTTAGAATTTTTTTTGTAAATTTTGATCTTAAACCAACACTTAGAATTTTTCGCACGAGTCCGCCAAATGGACACCGTTCACGAGCCGTGTGAAGCCACATAGTCCGTGTGGTGGTCCCGTCTCCCCAACCTTAGGAAAACTTCATGAAAAAATTATGAGGCGGTGATTTAATACTTAGAAAATTTTTACTTCGAAGACTTCACGAAAGGCTAAACAGTCTATCTCACACCACACAACTTGTGTGACTGGTCGTGTGGCCTCCCTTAGCCCCAGTGATGGGGTTTTCAAGTCTAGGCCACCCCACAACTTCTCCACACGACCTTTGAAATGTCACATGACCTGTGTGGGTGCCAGTGAAGTGTGTCTTAGCTTGCAATACCACCCCAAGGCCAACATGCAAGATTTGAGGCCAAGTGTGGTCTTACTTGAGGCCACACGACTCGTGTGACCCCACATTGGCCGTCTGGTCTCCCTTGAGACACATTTGGTCCAAATCTTTGCTCGAAATGAGATTTTCTCAAGGTCCAACGACGTCGTACGATATTCGAGTCATTACATCATCTCCCCCTTAGGAACATTCATCCTCGAATGTGCAAGAACAAGGCTTGAGTTAGAACATAAAACTTTTAAACACAAGATACCATGCATAGTTCATCATCTTAGGCTTCCACATATTGGTTTCTCCAAAGATGGGGATACCATGCATAGTTCACCATGCAAAGATGGGGATACCGCTTCATCATGTCTAACTCCGCCTCTTATGTAGCACTCTCCACATGTTGGTTTCTCCAAAGCACTTTTACCGATGCCACATTCTTTTTACGAAGTCATTTCACTTGTCTATCCACGATCTCCACCGGCACCTCCTCATAAGACAAGTTCTCCTCAACCTCAATTCCCTCCAAAGGCGCAATGGTGCGAGGATCACCAACCATCTTTCTCAACATGGACATATGGAAGACCGGGTGAATAAAATTCAAATCTGAGGGTAACTCCATCTTATACGCCACATTCCCAATCCGCTCAATAACCTCATAAGGGTCCACATACCGGGGACTTAGCTTTCCCTTCTTGCTAAAATGCATCACTCCCTTCATAGGTAAAACCTTCACAAACACCCACTCTCCAATTCGTCGACGTCGGGATTGGTTATTTCCCATTTCTTTTCTATTGAATTATTTCTTTCGTTCTTTAAATGTTAGTGATTGTGATAGTCCGCTGAAATTCGGAACTCAAGATTCCTCTTCCTAGCATTCAAATAGGATTTTTGGTGACTTTGAGTCGTCTTCAACCTTTCTCTAATAAACTTTACTTTCTCCATAGCCTCCATCACCAAGTTGGGGCCAATCAAAGCCACCTCCCTTAAGTCACGCCACCCCACCAGAGACTTATACCTCCTACCATACAAGGCCTCAAACGGAGCTATACCAATGCTAGTATGAAAGCTATTATTATAAGTAAACTCGATACGTGGGAGATGTGTAACACCCCATGAAATTATCGGGACGCCCCTAAAAATATAATTGTGCGAACAATGCGTCTTCCAAAGCTTCGATGGGAAATCCGAGACGGGATTAACAATCAGCGTGAAAAATCAAGTCAGAAAATGGTCTCGACCCGATTTAAGAGCAACTGGAGCAAAATTAAAATTTTGCTAATTTTTATCCCGCCAGTGTCTGTCCACGTCCTTGGTACGATGCGGACAAAATGCGCACTTACACTTTGATTTTTTTTAAATTTTGACAAAAATTCTATTTTTCAAAAAAAGAGCGAAAATACACTGATTCGCGCACCTGGTGCGATGCAGACTTGTGTATACTTTTTTTTAGTTTTTCTTTTAATCACAAGAAGGATATTTTGGTCCTTTCCAACCTATTTTAATACCCGAGGGCATATTTTTAAGGCTTATTTCATACGAAAGGGTTTAACAACCCATATTTTCTAAAGCAAAATGTAAGTTCTAAGAGAAGAAGAAGAAGGGTTGAGGAATTCCAAGCTTGAGTTCGTTTCTTGTTGAGGGATAGCAAATTCATCATCCCAGGTATGTAAAGGCTACCCAAAAACATGGAATTGTTCTTCCATGTACCCAAATGTGTAGATTGAGCTGTAAATTGCTAGTTGATGGGTCTTGAGTAGTGATTTTTGAAGAACTTTTTGAACATTATGTTTAATTCTTGAACATTATCTTTAATATATATATATATATATATATAATCACAAATTGATGATCATCGTATGCGTATCTATTGATTATATGCATTATTGTATGATTGTTTATCTAAATTGCATGATTCCCCTTGTATAATACTGCAAGAACGAACTTAGGGTAATGTCTAGAGCTTTGATTATCTGAATGTGATGATTGATGAAGTCTAAGTCTTGAGATAAGTGTTGTGATGGCTGAAATAGATGAAGTTGATATCCTTGAGGTTTAAATGAGTTTTAAATAGAGTTTGAAAGGTAGAATTTATTTCTTGAGTTGATAGAATGATAGATGAGATGAGGTCCCTGCCTGAGAGGGGGGTTGGTTGCATAACCAGCCTGACATTGAAGACTTTTGAGCATATTAAGTCCTGGGAGGAGTATTAGCACCGAAATGGGTAAGAGTGAGTCTCACTCGTACTCATTAACTACATGGCCAGAGTAGGTGAGGATTGAACCGTGAAAGCAGATGTTTCCTTTGCCTACAGAGGGCTTGATAGACTTTTTTTGGAATCCTCGAAGACTTATCCTGTACCCCAACAAGGTACTGGATAGATGTGACAGCGACATCTCTTTGATGTATCATCACTAGGCTTATCGATAGTGGTTGTTGGTTATAGAAACTCCCCGATAGTTTTCTTGTTGATAGTACTCTAAGGTTGATGTGATTGGGTGATGTCTTGATGGACAGTGAGGTGATAGAGTCCCGTCCTTATTCTGAGTGAGGAAGAGTGATTGATGAGCTGATGTTACACTTATACTATTTACTTTAGCCCATTTTACATACAGTACATTTTACGTACTAACGCCCTTTGGTGCTGTATCATTTTATGATACAGATTCTGTAGACAGATGACTTTAGCAGCCCAATCGTTGAGGTTTAGAGCTCTTGATTCCAGATTGTGGTGAGTCCTCCCCTGCCTTTGGAGGATGATTATTTCCTTATTTTTATTTCAGTATTTTCTTTGATTGTGGTAAGCATGGCCTGTCATGGTACCTTCCTAGGTGTTAGCTATAGAGGCTTCGTAGACATAGATAGTTGATTGTCGACGTCGAGATTGGTTATTTCCCATTTCTTTTCTATTGAATTATTTCTTTCGTTCTTTAAATGTTAGTGATTGTGATAGTCCGCTGATAGACTATTAATTTATCTAATCTTTCGCTTATGAGTTGATTGAACGAATACAATGAGACTAGGTGGTCTACTTAGGGACTAGCAATAATTTTTGGGTGCCAGTTACGTCTAGGGTACCCTCTCGGGGTATAACAAACTTAGTATCAGAGCATAGAGTTCGAGTGTCCTAGGGAGTCTACAAAGCTGTGTTTAGTAGAGTCTTGTTTATGGGTATATTGTGCACCACACTTCATAAGTAAGAGGCTATAGGATATTAGGAGAAGTTTCCCTTCTTCCGTATTCTGGATTCGTGTGATTGAATAACTTTATGAAGACCTTATTTTAACTCTTGCATTTTACGCTTACAGAAAATGCCGCCAAAGAGGACAGCCACTCAGAGAGATGCCCTAGCCGCAACTGCTGAGAATACTCAACCCGAGGCCCCAGTTTAGATCGAGGCTAGGAGACGGGGATGCCTCGCTAGGACTGCTAAGGTCTCACAAGCGCCCCCTGCTTAGCCCCAGCCAGCTCCCACTACTGAGGCAGAATTTAGGGGAGCCATCGTCATACTGACATAATTGGTGGCCTCCTAGGGAAACAGTCAGGGTTTCCAAGCTCCTAGCTCTAGCTCAAAAGAGCCCTCGGCGGCAACCCGACTCAGGGACTTTTTGAGGATGAACCCGCCAGTATATACGGGGTCGAAGGTGGAAGAAGACCCGCAAAACTTTATCGATGAGATGTATAAGATTCTGAAGGCGATGCATGCTGATGAGATCAATGGAATTGAGCTTGCCTCCTACCAGCTGAAGGATATTGCGAACGTGTGGTACAACTAGTGGAAGGAGAGTAGAGGTGAGGATATGAAGCCGCAGCCTGGGAAGAGTTTGAGATAACCTTTCTCAACCACTTCTTTCCTCAGGAGTTGAGGGAGGCGAAGGTGGATGAGTTTGTGAATCTGAAGCAGGGAGGGATGACCGTAAAAGAGTACAACCTGAAGTTCATCAAGTTGTCTAGGTATGCTCTAAAGATGGTGAAAGACATACGGGAGAGGATAAGGAAGTTTGTATCTGGTCTGAGCCGACATGTGCAGAAAGAGTATAAGCTGTTTTGCTGATTATGGGCATGGACATCACCAGGCTTATGGTGTATGCCCAGCAGATAGAGGAGGATAAGAAGAAAGACAGAGAAGAGCAGATGAGTAGGAAAGCGAAATCAGCGGAACATGAGCCTAGCCCGCAGAGACAGAATAAAGGCGATAAGTCCTACTTTCAGAGAAGATTATCTCATCCTGCATAGTCTGCAGTGAGTGTGCCCGTTCAGCCAAACAGATATCATCAGAAAACCCATGGTTATTGGAATTTCAGGGCTCCGGGTGCCCAATCTCAGGCTAGTGTGACCCAAGGCATGAGGGGAAAGTCATCTTGTGGCAAGTGTGGTAAGCTTCATCTGGGAGAGTGTCATATGGGAAGAGATGTTTGTTATTCATATGGACAGGCTAGTCACTTCAGTTTTGAATGTCCCAAGAGAAGGCGAGGTGAGGAGAGCAACAGATCACAGTCATCTGTAGCCTCTCCAACGGGCAATCAGCAGAGAGGTGCTACTACTGGTACAGGAGGCGGGACGAACTGCATTTATGTTATGGTTAATCAACAGGAGCAGAAGGCTACACCAGATGTTATCACGGGTATGCTTCGAGTCTTTTCCCTTGATTGCTATGCATTAATTGATTCGGGTGCCACTTTATCTTTTGTGACCCCTTATGTGGCTAGTAAGTTTGGGGTTCTTCCAAAGTGTTTGCTTGAACATTGTTCTATTTCTACTCCTATTGGTGAGTCTATCTTAACCGAGAGAGTTTACAAGGATTGTGTGGTGTCTATTCATCATAGAGACACCTTAGCTGACTTGGTAGGGTTGGAGATGGTGGATTTTGATATAATAATAGGAATGGATTGGCTTCACACTTGTTATCCCTCTGTTGATTGTAGAACCCAGATTATTAAGTTTCAATTCTCTAATGAGCCTGTCTTAGAGTGGGAGGGAAGTTCTGTTGCCCCTAAGGGAAAATTCATCTCTTATCTTAGAGCTAGAAAGTTGATCTCCAAAGGTTGCATTTACTACCTTGTGAGAGTTAAGTCTGATGATATCGAGTCTGCTACCCTTGAGTCAGTCCCTATTGTAAATGAGTTTCCTGTGATATTTCCTGATGATGTGCGAGTTAAGTTTGATGATGTTGAGTGTGTTACTCTTGAGTCAGTCCCTATTGTAAATGAGTTTCCTGAGGTATTTTCTAATGATCTTCCTGGAGTCCCTCCTGATAGGGAGATTGACTTTGGCATTGGTTTCCTTCCCGAGCCCAAACCCATTTCAATTCCACCTTATCGAATGACCTCCACAGAGTTGAAAGAATTGAAAGAACAATTGAAGGACTTGTTAGAGAAAGGTTTCTTAAGGCCTAGTATCTCACCTTGGGGTGCTCTTATCCTATTCGTGCATAAGAAAGGTAGATCTCTCAGAATGTGCATAGACTATCGATAGCTGAACAAGGTCACTATAAAGAACAAATATCCTCTTCTTAGGATAGATGATCTATTTGACTAACTTCAGAGTGCTACTTATTTCTCCAAGATAAACCTCAGATCGTGTTATCATCAGTTGAATGTGAGGGAAAGTGATATTCCAAACACAACTTTTAGGACACAATATAGCCACTTTGAGTTCTTGGTCATGTCCTTTGGGTTGACAAATACACCTGCAGCTTTCATGGACCTAATGAATAGAGTATTCAAACTGTATCTGGATATGTTCGTGATTGTGTTCATTGATGACATTTTGGTATATTTGAAGGATGAGGAGGAGCATGCTAATCACCTTAGAGTGGCTTTGCAAATACTAAAAGATCATGAATTGTATGTGAAATTCTCAAAGTGTGAGTTTTGGCTCAAATTCGTGGCTTTCTTGGGCCATGTTGTGTCACGAGAGGGTATTTGAGTAGATACACAGAAAATTAAAGCGGTTAAGAACTGGCCAAAACCAAACTTCTCCAACTGAAATAAGGAGCTTCTTGGGTTTAGCAGGGTACTATCATAGATTTATTGATGGCATTTATTCTCTGTTAGTCCTATTGACTAAGCTGACTCAGAAGAAGGCCAAGTTTCAGTGATCTGAGGCATCTGAAAGGAGTTTTTAGGAGTTGAAGGCTAGATTGACTACAACACCAGTGTTAACTTTGCCAGATGGGATGGGGGACTTCGTGATGTATTGTGATGCATCCCGAGTAGGATTGGGTTGTGTACTTATGCAAAGAGGGAAGGTGATAGCTTATGCTTTCAGACAGCTTAAGATTTATGAGAAGAACTATTCGACTTATGACCTTGAGTTGGTAGTAATGGTGTTCGCACTTAAAATCTAGCGTCACTACTTCTATGGAGTGCATGTGGACGTGTTCACTAACCACAAAAGCTTGTAGTACGTGCTCAACCAGAAAGAGCTTAACCTACAACAATTGATTGAATGAATGAAATGAGGTCAGGTGGTTCGCTTGGGGACTAGCAATAGTCTCTGAGTGCGAGTTATGCCCTGGGTACCCTCCCCAGGCGTGACAACCTCTTAGAGAAAATCTTCAACTATGACTATCACTGTTATAATGCCATCTCTTTTTTTGCAATGCTCCTCAAAATTCAAGATTAGAGTCTAGTGCTGACATGTTCATCATAAACTTCTCTCATATTATACCAACTTACATCTACTTGGTCAAAACTGAGAACACTGGCCCATTAAAATTTCACAGGGAATAATTGATCAACACATCCCTTTTTCCTAACTCAAGTACCATTCACCCATTCACTATACCTCCTTATCTAGATAAGCTCCTAACTCTATGAATCTCATGAAGCTCCCCCTTCAGAATCGTAAGCCTAATTTAGATCTATCACCCATGACTACTCTGTTCTCCTACTCAATATCTATACTTCACCCTCACTAATACTATAACGCATCAACATAAACCTCTTTCTAGTTTGAGTACGCTTTAACTCATCTTAATAATAACTCTTTGTCTATACCTCATCATAAAAATCAAATAGTACTTGCTGCTCTTTTGACAAAACTTACGGGAATTGATTCATCATCCTATTACTTACCTAATAGATACATAACTCTAGTTATGAACCTCAATCAACCACCACTCTCACTATCTGATCTTTTTTTCCCACTGTCGTCCTTCTACCTCTAGGATAACTCAATTCTATTTATGATTTACGAGACCTCAAATCATACTATCTTAGGTAAACTTTTAAAGACATAACTTTTCGTCTCACAAATAACGTTGGAAGCAAATTTTAGATAAGAGAGTTTGGGGTGCATCTTGATCTAGATCAAACGCATGATTCAACATCCGAAACTTGACATTTCAAATTCAACCATCAACAATGGCATAACAAGTTTAAGACCAGTCCATGCTTAGAATGACATCAGAATCAATCACCTCCAACTTAAATCAGGTCAACCATGATATCTCTGTGATAGATGAAAATGGTACAATTACCATTGACTCACTCAATAAAGATAGACTCATCAATGGGAGTAGAGATACGAAAAGACTCACGAAGGAGCTTAGGGGATACATCAAACTTATTATACACATATGGGGTCACAAATGATAACTTGGCACCCACACCAAAGCATAACAGTCAAAGGAAAGGTTTGAATCATACCCATGACAATATATGGCAAGTTCTTCTAATCTAGGCGAATACCCTAGCATATGAACGATTTGTACCCCCGCCTGTATCAGAAGTACTGCCCCTTTGATTACCTTGAATCGTGGTCCTGCCATGCCAAGCAGGCATAAGTTGAAAAAGTAATAGTTGTCATGCCAAACAGACATGTCGAGACCTATATGCTTATTGTTATTTATTATATAGTATAATAATATATATACTAGCTAGTATGTACTACTTCACTCATATCATTTTATATTATGGCATTGAATTCAAGATTAACTTTTTAAAAAAAGGTTTGGACATATAAATTGAATAATTTAATAAAAAAAATCTTAACAACTTAATTAGTTGATTATCTGAACCTTTGTCTTTTTTTTTTGTGAGAATTTGATTCTCTACCTTGTAGTTCCCTCTTTCATTTTTTGTGGCCCCAAACATTTTAAAAATAAAATATATTTAATAAACTAAAAGTACATTTACAATCTTATAGTAACAGTCAAGAAGATGTTAAAGATAAACTTGAAAAATTAAGAAGAAAAAGCTTTGAAGATTTTTTGGACTTTTTTTCCCCCAATTTTTCATGACAACTTTTGATTCTATAGTAGATTAAATTTTTGATGTTTTAAATCCAAGTTTGTAAAAGTTATTTTGATGAAAAAAAAAGGTTTAAGTGAATTTTTTTCCCTTCAAAATATTTTTAATTTTTTCAAGTCATATATTTCAAATATTTAAACACTACTTTTTTTAAAGAAATATTATACATTTATGTTCAAGTGCTTATTAACTACAAAATGAAAAAAAATTACTGTATATAATATAAATAAAATAAAGGGAATATAGTACTCCCATTGTAATAGTTTAATTTGATTTAACATAAAGTTTTAACAAATAATTTTCTTAATCTATAATTCTAAATAAAATTATATGAAATGTATCAAAATATTCTTTAATTTAGTGACGTTAAATATACTTCGTCAAAAATTTAAAATAAACATATTAAAAAAAAATCTTTTTAAAACGAATTGGAAAAGGAAGTCATATTTTTTAAAATAACTTAACTAATTCAAACTGAGAGTTGCAACTACATGATGCCAATATTACCATCATGGCAATCATAGTGGAAAAAAGGATGTTCTAAGTTGAAAGCCGTCATTTTGGTGACTGCAAATAATTACTATGTGTACGCAAAAAGGTAACATATAAAAAAAAATGAAAATCAGCCAAAAGTAATAATGAGACTGGAGATAGAGAGAGAGAAATGGAGTATGAAAAGAGGATTAAGGGTAGGCATTTGTACCTATGGTGCAAAATTGTAACCATATCAACCATCGTTATTGGATGGAGCAAATTTTATAATTTTCACTTTTTCTTTAGATAGGCATTACTTTGTCATAATGAAAGTATTTTTTGTTATTAGCGGTACTGTCATGATGGGATGATATTCTTTGTAGTGAGATCGACTGGTCAAAATTAAAAATGTAATTTTTTTTTAAAAATGTCTAAATTAAATATACTAAAGTCATTCTAAAAAATCTCAAAAGGTTGCCCTAGACTCAAAATAATGGAGAGAAGAGATTCTAGTAGGAAAGACTACGTTCGTGAATTTCAAGTTGGCCGCCGTCGAATTTACTACTTGAAGCCAAGAGTCGAACCTTTTATCATTCAGCATTGGTTTGGTGCCTAGATAGACTAGATTTTCCTTCTTATGAGTAGTACTAAGGCTTTTTTCTCATCGCATTGTATAATTTAGATTAATGGAGAAATCATATATAGGCTTTTGGACATGTGTCACGTCCTAGGAGGGTACCCTGGACGTGACTGCCACTCGAAAACTATTACTAGTGCCCAAGCAGACCACCTAGTCTCATCCCCATCATTCAATTCATTCATCAGCGGAAGAAATAGTAGAATAACAATAAATGCTATCATCCCTGTGGGCTCAACTAGCAATATCAGTCTATAATAAGGAAATAGAATAGGAAGTCAACAGTCTCAATATACAGAAAGAAAAAGGGAAAAGAACCCTCAACATCAACATCAACATCAATGTCTACGAAGCCTCTATAACTAACATCTAAGAAGACACCATGACAGGCCATGGGTACCACAGTCAAAAGAAATATTAACATAAAGTAAATAAATAATCATCCTCCAAATGATGGGGAGGACTCACCACAGTCTGGAAGCAAGGCTCTGAACCTCAACGATTGGGCTGCTGAAGTTCTCTGTCTACAGAATCTTCATCATAAAACGATGCAGCGCCAAAGGGGCATTAGTACGTCGAATGTACTGTATGTAAAAAATGGGCTAAAGTAAAGGGAACAATGTAGCAATCACTCATCCTCACCTCAGAGTAAATGACAAGACTCTATCACCGCACTATCCATCAACACATCAACCAATCATATCACATCAGAGTTCTGTCATCATGAAACCTACCTGGGAGTTTCTTGGACCTACACCTATCACCTTTGAGCCGGCGATGGTACAACAAAGTGATGTCGTTGCGGCATTCGCCCAGTACCTTGCCGGGGTAAAAGGGCGTATATCAAAGCTTTATAATAGTAGTAAGTCCTCTTTTGGAACTAAGAAAATATCCGTTTTCACGGTCCAATCCTCTGCTACGCTGGCCACGTAGGTAATGAGTGCGAGTGGGACTCACTCTTACTCATTTTCGGTGCTCAATACTCCTCCCAGGACTCGACATGCTCGTAAGGCTATCAACTCATCAAGGATTTTCATAACTCAACCTCTATGGGCAAGTCTATCTTTAAAATTCAAGAGAATATGTTCATCCAACTCTATCAATATTGTTTTCAGCTATCATAGTCATCAACACTCATCACCTCAGGACTTAGACTCATTCAATTATCACATTTAGACAATCAAGGATCTAGACATCCCCCTAAGTTCATTATTCAAGTCTTTACAGAGAGAATTTGTAAGGGTTGATTCATAATCACATAATAGTGTAAATATACAGTAAACTTTAAGCATGATTATCATCAATTTAGAATATAAAATATAGTTTAAAGAATATATTCAAGAACTCAGGAAAATATACAAGAATTTAAATACTAATATTCAAGAACTTTCAAGAAATCATAATTTAAGACTTTCATACATAGATTTTCATCATAACTCTACATTAGGCACATGAAAGAACAGTTCCATGCTTTAGGGTAGCCTTTACATACCTGGAGATGGAAATTTCTAACTTTACATTGGGCACATGGAAGAACAATTCCATGCTTTAGGGTAACCTTTACATACCTGGGGATGGAGATTTTCTTCAAGAATCGATCTTCTCTCGGACCCTCACTTGTTTCTCCTTCTTCTCTCTTAGACTTAGCGTAAAAATTCTTGAAAACTAATGGGTCTAAACCCCTTTGTACCAATTCATGTTTTAAAACCTACTTGGGGATATAAAAATATGTCGAAAAGGATGAAATTACCCTTCCCAAAATAAAAGAAAATTTCTAGATTCCTCCTGCACTAGTGCGCGACGCGCACTAGTGTAATATAACACTTTTTTCGCGAATTTTTGATTTCCGTTGAATTTTTGAAAAAATTAAAGTATGGTTTCGCATCCTCTCCGCGTCACGGAAGGGGCATGGAAACCTCATTGTTTTAAGCTCACTTTTGAAAAAATTAAAGTATGGTTTCGCATCCTCTCCGCGTCACGGAAGGGGCATGGAAACCTCATTGTTTTAAGCTCACTTTTGAAAAAATTAATTCGCGTTTTTCGCGTTAAAGCCGAGTTGAGACCGTTTTCTGACTCAGTTTTTCGCAGTGATCGCAAATTCGATCTCTAATTTTCCATTT
>DF358885.1:6138-24215 GCA_000787875.1 Solanum virginianum | reverse complement strand
CTATCATCATTAATATCCGAGATAAGAAGAAATTTCCAAAAAAGTTTAGTCTTTGTAGGAATATGAAAATGAAACTCTACATTTTTTCGTTATTTTAGGTGAATGCGCTACATATAATTATGTAATAGGTTTATTTTGTTGTAATTTAGTTTTGATGTGGGGTTTGGGTTTGGGTAGGGGAGTGGTGGTTAATTGTCATGCTCCTTTTAATTATCACTTGTAATCACATAATGATGAGTTTTGGTAAGCCCAAGCTTGACGCTAAGGTTAAGTACCTAAAAGCATCATTTTCGTGAATGTTTTTTTTAAAAACTTTATACCACACCCATAGAACAGAATATTTTTTTAATTGTATATAATTTATCGAGTTTTCTTAACAAGATGTAAAGCGGGGTTCAAAAATTGATCTAACTAGCTTCACAAGTTCAAATTTAAATTAATTAAACTCCTATAAATTACATCACTAATTACCTTTCAAAGAAATATATTTCTTTAAAAGTGAAATTGCGTAGATCTAAATCTTAGCACACATTAAACAAAAATACAACACCTTAATGTCTTCGATTGGGACCAAAGTGGAATTAGGAAATTGGTGGCAGAGTTGTGAAAAAGAAGTATATACATATACATAATATATATGTGGACAAATTAATTTATGGATTAATTGGATATACATCCAATTAAATTCCCCAATAAAAATAAGGAGGCCAGAAGCACGCTAAACAGTATGAAAGAATTAAAATTTTGTTGGACCCAAAAAGTTACTAATCCATTATTCACGTGAGTTTGTAGAATATATAATAGTGTGTTTATTGCATTGCTTCTATTTATGGATGAATGTATAAATGTCTTTAATTTTTACAGTCATTTGGATCTCATGTTTTCTCTTGTTGCAAGTATTTTGAATTAAATTCCAAACGTTGGGAATTTGTCCCAAGTCAAATTTCTTCAAATAAAATTTGTCATACCAAAAATTCTTGTCAGAATTATTTTTGTAGTATTAGTCAGTGTTTCTCCACCTCGAGGACTGTCTAAAAAGTCTCGAGTATGAAAGGCTTTTTCAAAAAATAAATTGACATATATAAATTGAATAATTATAATATATTTAGTATAATTCTATAAGTAAAATATGAAGAAGATAAGATGGATGAGGACCTTATGTACTAGGAAGGTAAATAATGTAAATTTTTAATAAAAAATATAATATAAAGTTAGAATAATAAAATTTAATCCAAAATTTAAAAAGGTTATAATTATATCAAAACAAACTAAATTTAATAAGTTGATAATGCTATTAAAATAGTATTGATTTGTTGCCCTGCTTGAAATTTAAAGAAGACATCAAAAATTAAATTTACTCTTTTTTATAACACACAACAGAGTAAATTTTGCATAATGCAAAAAGTTTAACTGTTTGAGAAATTTTAGCATATTCAATAATGAGAGAACAAAAATAGTGAAATGGGAACAAAAAAATTAATATAAAAATACTAGTGTGAGTTCATGATAATCATCAAATTATAAATGAAGTAACAAAATAGATTACTACTTAAGAAAAATTCTATAATTAACTAAATATTATTTCATTTCTCAATTATTACAACGACCTTCACATTAAATAAAGTAAAAAGTTGTTATATTTTCTATCAAAAAAAAATCATTTTCAATAATACCTCTTAAGAAAAAGTGAGAGGCCTAAAAAAATTGAGACCCCAAATAATCATTTTAGTGACTTTATGATTAAGTCGACCATACTCCTGACATTCTCTCAGTTAACTAGTTAGTTCCCTCCATCGTGGTTGAAGTTGGGATATCAAAAATGGAAAAAGTTTACACTATATATATGGTTAATTTTATTTTTTTATTATATATTTATATATATATATATATATAATAGATATTGAATTTTTTTTTTAATTTTTTTTTGAGATGCTTACTTATTTATATTTTAAATTCTCTTAATAAAAGTTTCTGCTTTATTGTTATTGCTCTCCACATATACATTTTATATGTGATTAAATTACTCCTTGGTAATTTTTAGATAGACAATATGTTTTTTAAAACGTTACTTACCAACTTTAATCGTACTATTGTTCAAATATGACGAAGTGGGTAAAAAAATACATAATATTGGTACCAAAATATTTTAGCACTTTTGGCTTGGTAACATAAATTTTTTTTTAAAAAAAAGGCACTTCAAATAGAAAATATGAAATTTGGTTCAATCGATACAACAATAACAATATATCATATATAAAATTCTACAAGTAAAATTTACAAAAAATAAAATATATACAAATTTTATAACTATTTTATAAAGGCAAGAGATCATTTCTAATCATTAAAATTTTAAAACTAAGTCTTAAAATCTTAACTTTTTAGTTTCTACTTTTTGCAAGGAGAAAAGTGCTCTCAAAGAAAATCAATCAAAATCAGTGCACTCAAGATCCATGAAAGAAAAAAAAGAAGATAAATGTGTTGTCTTATATATTTAATTGGCAATTATTGACTCAATTTTAATTAATTGATATTAAAAGACATAAGTCATTTTTATTGTTATCATTTGACCCAAAATAGTTGCTTGAAAATAAGACATAACATAACAATTTTTATTATAACTGTTTTCCAATACTTTTTCAACTCCCCTCTTTCTTCTATCTCTTTCAAATTTTATGTTTTCTATCTTTTTGCCTAATACATTTTTATTAGAAATCAATTATAACAATAAATCTTCACAATAGATAACTCAAATTACATTACTTTTTTGGTTTTATGATTTTTTTCATACGTTTTTTATCTTACAGTTGGATGCACAAATCTTTACCGACTTTTGATGGCTCATATTATATCTCAATAAATAAGAGTAGTTAATTCTCAAAAGAGGAAATAAGTAGAAACTAGAAAGTGACGAATATTACAATGTTAGTTGAAATGAATGAAATAAAAAATAACGATAAGCTTGAAAATCATCAATTATAAATATAGTTGATAATAATTTCAATTTTAAAGATTGTCCACCTATAACATTGATTTCATCACATGCAAATGCACCTTGATATTTAAGTTTAAAATTTGCCAATGTATTTGAGTTAAAAATGAAATGATTTCAAATATATATATAAAAAAATAATAGTTTACAAAAAAATTAGCCAAGAAAATAATTAGATGAAATACAAACAAATCGTTATTTAGCCATGATCTATTTATTCACAGTTAAACAGAAAGTGGTTAAATACTGTTAACTTTTTAATTTGTTAACCATTGTTTAATTTTATTTTTAACTAGCTAAGTTAACCGTGGCTAAATAACTAATTTTTTAAATAACTAACAATTGTGTAGTGTATTTGTAATGTATCAATGTTGTCTAAATAATGCATAAACATGTACTAACTATTGTATAAATGATTTATGAACATGCATAATAAATAATTACATAGTGTATAAGTAATCTATTTATATTGTATAAATTATGTATAAACATTTATTAATATTGTATAACTGCTATATAAACATGTATATATAATCAAAAATAATTATGTAGTATATAGTGATATATCAATATTGTATAAATGTGCATAATTATATATCAAATTATATAGATAATTATGTAACATATCAATAGATAGTTGACTATCAATCATCACCCTTTAATAAATAAAAAATAAATGAAAGATAATAAACAATATTTTGTACTAAAAAAATGAAACAATTAGAAAGAAAAAAAAGAGAGAAAATAAAAAAATATAAACAAAAATATAACTAATAGCTATATTTTGTCATGGTTTAACCGTGCATAAATAGCAATATATAGGGACCCGCGCGTACGTTCATCCCGACCCCGCATTAATATGATATTGTCCGCTTTGGGTCAAGTCGTCACGAATTTATTTTTGGGAACCTCCCAAAAGGCCTCATACTAATGGGTTATGTTCAACCTTATAAGTTGGTCATTTGCTCTTTCCACAACCGATGTGGGAGGAGTTTGCATTCCAACAAACCTCCCCTCAAACTTTGACCACACAATCTCATGACCTTCCCTTCAACGATTATCGATTTCAGATCAGCCACCATCCTGTACCGCCGTAACAATTCGCGGGACACGTCACCCAACCACCTGTTCCTCTTGAGAAGACTTTCGACACCAGACATTATCGCAGACCTCCACATCGCTAGGTTACACCATCTGATCCACCAAATCATCTTGCACCGCCGTTATCATCCAACAGGACACGCCGCCTGTACCATCACTTGACAGGAAGACTTTCAATACAAGGCACCCTTGCAGATCTTTGGTCATGTTGTCACATCGAGAATTCCGTACACGTCGATCCATCACTCCTACCCTCCGCCTGGGCTCTGATACCACTTGTAGGGACCCGTGTACCCTCACCCCAACCCCGCATTAGTATGATATTGTTCGTTTTGGGCCAAACCCTCACGAATTTATTTTTGGACACTTCCCAAAATGCCTCATACTAATGAGTTGAGTAGAACAACAATTTGCTTGGTCAAACAAATACAATAAACTTTTCTTTTGTTGTTCAACAAAGGTTGGCCAACTACCTTTCAACTGTCAAAAATGGCATACCAGTTGCAGGCAAATCTTGCCTATAAAAGGAGCTCTTCAGCTCCTTCATTTGACATTCAGAAGAGATAAAAAATACAGAGAGAGCCACAGAGAGTAAGTGAGTATTTTTCTTCTGTGAGGTATACCATAGACTATAAAATAAAATAGTTTCTGAAGAAAAATTAGAGTGTGTGTTTAGGAAATATTTTTTCCTAAAAGAAATAGTGTATTCACTATTTTTGATTTTTTTCTCTGAGAGACTACTATTTGTAATAGTAGAGGAAATTGTACACTTGTGCCTACTATTTGTAATAGCAGAAGAATTATAGTAGAAGTGTTGATTTGTGGACCTAGCCCAAAATTTTTGGGTGAACCACGTTAAATTTTCTGGTATCTATTTTGCTTTATTAATTCCTCCTAAAATTTTATTGCTCATTCCGTTGCATGGGTCCAACACAATACACCATAGTTAATATACCAATTACATTAAATATGATTCTTTTATCCGAAATGGACTATTTTAGTAATTTTGTAAAATTAAGTTTGAAAAATGATTTTTAAAGAAATATTATGAACTGTCACTTGATGCAATTTTTTCTTAAAATTTTTAAATTTTATTTAGGATTTGTACATACATATCAATTCCTCTCTATAAAATTCTTACTTTCGTTCCAAGTTGTGAAATAGATTTATGTGATAAATCAAAATAATTCGAGTTATAGTAAGAGAACATTTTTTTTATATATAAATAATGCTACTGATTTATGTTGATTTTATACATAGTGATAATTTTGATAATTATGATATGTGACAATAATTCTAAAATTTTGATTGTATCTCATATAGAACCTCCTGAAATTAGTGTTGTATTTTAAATACAGTATTCTGAATTCGCATTGTATCACTGATATATCATTGTTGTATTTCTTAGTCCAGTCTTATTGTACTATTTGCCCAATCTAATTAGATACTTTGTATATCTTTGATCAATCTAATTCTATAAATATATTTTATTTTTGCTAGATACAATAATTTTTAGGATAAATCGTTATGTATCATATATAATATTTATTTGGAGGGATTAATAAAATATTCAATTTTATTGGATATACTTTCTCAATTTTACTAAATACACTGATACAATTCAAAAGTATTTTCAAATACAATATTCATTTGAATGGCTTAACAAAGTGATTTTGCTGGATATACATTCTTAATTTTGTTGGGTACAATATACTCTCCAAACCCTTTTCAGATGCAATCCAGAACAGTTCATTTTTTTATTATTTTTTACACATTTTAAAAGGAAATATATACATTAACTCAATATCCTTAATATCCACTCTTTCTCATCGACTTATTTTTAACTGATGATTTTATTTTCTTACCATTTAATTGCAGTCAATCAATATTTATTTTTGTTGACACTATACTTGAATTCAAATATTCCCATGATGATACATGAATTCAAATCAACAATTATTTATAGAAGTTTGATTTTCCGTTTTCGTTAGCTGAAATTGACGTAAGCAAGTAATAATGATTTTGAAAAACAAAAGCATTGTGCATATATAAATTGTACAATATTTTCACATATTGTATACGAGGAGTAAAAACACTCTATATACATAGAAAATAATGGATAATTGCACTATATGTATCAATTTTTATTTTTGTTGTTGTTTTTTCCTAAAGCATGAATATAAACGTTATTGAATAGTTATACACATAATATATACATCATTCAGTGTATATATTTAAAACTATATATGAGCTGTATAAACACTTTTAAAGTGTATGAATAATATAAATTCATATTATAATGTGTAGAAATAATGTATAAATAAAAGTGCACTATTTAATTATTTCAGATATATTATTATCAAATAAATTGTTTTTTTTTTAAAAAAAAAAAATCTATTGGACATAACAATATTTTACCTGTAATGATGCCTTTGCATCATTTATCCTTTAATCCTCAAATTATTATTTCTACTTTGCCATCTTCGATCTTGTGTAAATACATATTTGGTAGAGAATAATTTTTTTTTTTTTACAAATTCAATTCGTTTCTCATGAAATATATAATCTTTGAATTTATTTTATACTAATTGTATTATTCAGGTAAGGCTACTCAATCTATTTTAACAATTTTTCTTTGAGATTCTTCCTATATTTTTAAATTATTTGATTTGTATAAATAAATACTATATCTGTTTGCTTCGACTTTGAATGGATTTGAAATTTAGAAATAAATTTTCTGATAGCAGTGGAAATCAGTGAAAATAAATGAGATAGAAATGTTAAAGACTATAGGTAATTAATACTTTATATTAGTTATTGGGTTAGCAAAAATGAACCTATCCATTAAACAATAAAAATAACACCTATAACTTATTTAGGAAATATAGTTAATACTCTATATTACTTTTTTTTTCTTTTATACTCCTGATATAATGTACATGTGTCGGAATCTTAGTGAACAATCGTCGATATTAAGAAAATTTTAATTTTGATTTTATTTTGTAAGGCGTTCTAGCAAAGATAGGAAAGTAAAGACATTTTTTAAATATGCACTAGATTTGATATAATGATGTTCGTCTTTTATTTAGAGAAGTTCATTTTTATGATTCAAGCAATCATTATTGTTAAAATTTTATTGACTAAGTTTTTGCACGAGTTCATACAAGGATCAACTTCAAACGATCGTATCTCCTAGAATATAAAGATTTAGGTGATCCATAACCTATCAAATTAAAGGTATTTGAGTTTTCTTTCCAACACCGTCAAGTTTACCTCATTTTGAGTTTGGAGTAAGAAGTCATAGCCATTTTACTAGAGACATGCAAATCTAACTGAGGTCCGCGATGGTTCTATGAGATGATGGCTCTTTTAAGTTTTTGAGGGTACACCTCAGTCAGCCATTCACGTCTTTTTAATTTTTCTTTTGAACAAGTATTCTAAATTTAATTTTTTTTTAATCTTTTTATTTGAGTTCCTAATAATAATAATTAGCGGGTGTATTTTTGTCCAATAAACCTTTGGGGAAGTTATTTTAATGTCTCTAAACACATAGGAAATCAATTTTAATTTTCATAATCAAAACTCTCTCCTTCACTCTTAGACTAGAACATTCAAGAATTTTCAAAAAACACATTAAGTTAGGATTTTCTTTCAAGATTCTTATTCATTAAAGTAAGTTCTTCTCCATAGATTTCAAGCTTTCCAACTCACAGTTTTTCATCTATTTATGAATCTCTAAGAAAATATTAAATTATAACCATAGGATTTTCAAAGAAAATAAATTCAAGAATTTCAAGAAAAGATTTCTTAATTGTTCTTCTTCAAGTTAGGATTCTTCATCAAGATTTGTGTTGCATTTAAGGTATATAAGACTATGTTAGTGAGGAATTAAAATTCTTTCTCACGCCCTATCTACAATTTAAATTAGTAAGATTAAAGCAAGGGTTTCTACCCCAAAGTTCATGATTTTTGAATTTTCTTATAATTAGCAATATGATCGAAGATTCACACCTTTGTGGGTTTTTGATTTATAGTCCATGCTTCTTCTATCACATGGACCATTTCTAACCTAATTTATTCATGAATCTTCTCATAGAATTTCATATGCATTATTTTATGAATGAAGTTCAAAAATTTCAAGAAAGTATTATTATAATTTATTTTATGTGCATTATTTTTTAAGAGCTTGAAGAAAGTATATTTTTGCATCATTATTAGTTTTTTTCCCATGTTGTTAACATTATTGTTCATAATTACTTACCGATGAATCCTAATAGAGTTGAAGATCATGACTTTTCATGCATTATTGATGTTGAGAATTGATGGTTTTCATGTATAAAATAAAGTGTTATTTTCAAAATTAAGAATATGCATGTTTTAATGAGTTTTAATGAATTTGAGCATTGAGTTGAATGAGGTTTTGAGTAAGAGTTTGCGAGATGTAAATAATTTTTAAAGTGCAATTATTGATAAAACATGATAATGATGTTTTGAGAGGAGGTTGATATTTAAATTAAAGTTGAACGAGACTAAATAAGATAATGATATGAGCACGTATTTTAGGAGTAGTATTGAGCATCAATTTGAGCAAGAGTATAATTAACTCAAACTCTATAAAAGATGTAGCCAACGTGGGTTGGAAGCCTAGTGTCACGACCTGCCACTTGACCATCAAGAAAGAGAAGGAATTTAGAGTCAATGAAAGGCTTAAGGAAGACTCTGACACAATGTAGTCAAATTTTGAAGATCCTTAGAAAACTCTAAATATGTAAAGCCTTATAGAGTAAAGGCTAATTTGCAAATATTGGAGGACCTGTAAAGTAAATATTATTTATATTGTAGTCCCTAGTGAGTAGTATAAATAGGGGGACCATCATTTGTATGGTAATCAAGAGAAAATTGTAAGCAATCTTTCAAGTTATAAACAAGTCTTCTCTAGAAAGCTCTCTTGTCTTCTTCAATAGCATTCCCTTAGCGATCTAGTAAAAAAAAAACTTACTTGAGCTTACAAGATCATAAAAAAGTCGTGAGTAAGTTGTTGAGTGTCGCACAGAAAGTTTAATCAAAGTCTAAGTCTATGACAAATTGGTATCAGAGAAAGATTGCTTCTAAAGGAAAATGACAAGTGAGGGAGACATCACCAACACTAACGCCGCCATTGTTAAGTCGGATGTCAAAAAAAAAAAGCAATTAAAAGGAAAGAAGAACTCTAAGAAGAATGAGAAAATGTTGTTCGAGTTAACACCAAGCAACGCCCTCGGCCACTGAGGTAAGTGACGATGATCGAGGTGAGCAGCCCATAGACATCACATCCGGAATCAAGTGCATTGCAAGGGTGGGTGCCGCTAGACAAGCTATATAGATCTTATGCAAGTGCTTGAACAAGTTTGATGGCAAGTTCAAGACTTTGGAGGACTTCATCCTTGAGAAAAATGAGAACATTCGAAAGGAGTTGGATGGCGGAAGGCTGTTGAGCACGAGATGAAGGAGACTATCATTTTTTTAGAGTGTCAGATCATGGATGCTCTAAGCATGATTGAGCATTGAGACCATGAAGACCGAAATTAAGGCACTTAACAAAGATATCAAGGAGGGAAGATGTGTGACGTCTAGTAGAGATAGAGAGGCCAGGATTGAGGCTCCTAAGCCACCCATGTTCAAGGGCGCTTGCAACACATAGGAGGTAGAAAACTTCCTTTAGCACTTAGATAATTATTTCAAGTGTAACAAAGTGAAGAGCGACAATACAAGGATTAATACAACTGTGTTATACCTCACTGAGATTACCATGTTGTGGTGGAAGGAAATGAGTTAGAAATGAAGCAGGGGTTTTACACCATTATACATAGGAGCAATTCTGAACCGAGTTCAAGAAAGCCTTCTTTCCTAATAATGTCATTTATAAGGCTAAGTGAAAGTTTAGAAAGTTGGAGTAAACAGGTAGCATAAGGGCATACACGAGGGAATTCACTATTCTCATGCTTTAGATTCCCAACCTTACAGATGAAGACATATTGTTCCACTTTATGGATGGGCTATAAATTAAGCCAGGACAGGGATGGAACGCCGATAAGTTAGGACTTTTGATAAAGCCATTACAGAAGTAGAAGCTTTGATGGACTTTTGGAATGACAAGCATGATAAAGATAGAAGGGGAGACGAGAGGTAGTTATGACCAAGATAGGGGAGATCGTGACAAAAGTAAGGATAAAAAATCACATCCCAACAATTATGAC
Organism: Solanum virginianum; assembly: GCA_000787875.1. Lineage (NCBI taxonomy): Eukaryota > Viridiplantae > Streptophyta > Magnoliopsida > Solanales > Solanaceae > Solanum > Solanum virginianum. The sequence goes on along the minus strand of DF358885.1, from coordinate 13,889 downwards.
ACCTATATATCTAATAACAAGAAGTTCGAATATTAAAGCGATGGAGAGAAAAAAGGCACAACTTGCCAAAGGGAATGGATGCTACATATGTGGTTGGTCGCGTGGCTATGTAAGTACTAAAGTACCTTGGAGTTATATTAGGGAAATGGAAAGAGAAAAATGCATAAGAACTAGGACAAGGTGTAATACCTGGCAAAAATTACCAAAATACCTATAGAAGAGAGATATGCGCATAACGGGTCCTCCCATGCTCCGATGGCAAATCTGAGGCCGAATTTGCAATCAACATAAAAACTTGAGTGGAAAAGTGGTCTCGGTTAATTTTTAGAGCAATCAGATCAAAAGATAATTTTTCGATATGGAAACATAAACCAGTGAGGGTGCGTGACAGGTGTGCGACGCGCACCTACCGCGGACCAACACTTGGTTTTATTCCTTTTTTTAATAGATTAGAAAGCTCATTCGGAGAACTTTTAGCGAAAAATGCCAAAAATAAACCCTATCCGCATCGCGAACCCCATGTCCCGAGATAAATTTTTTTTAAAAATTTTGTGAGAGGCATTCTAGACCTTTCCAAATCCCTCTTGGACTTAATATATGATTAAAATGGGTCGTTTCAAGGGTAAAAAGAATTTTAAACTCTATTCTAAGTCCTTTCTAAATCCTTGAAAAAGACTAGGGCTAAAGAGAAGAGAAGAGGAGCGAGGAATTGGGGAGTTCGAAGAGAGTTCCTTGAGGTTGATTGTCCAAAGGTTCAATCCAGATACATAAGGCTAAACTAAAGCATGAGATTGTTCTCCCGTGTGCCCCATAGATGGTCATAGATGAGTTGAGAGTCCATGAGTCCCCATACATGATTCTTGAATGATTTCTTGAAGATTTTCTTGAAAATTATATTAATTACATGTATTTTCATATGTTGGTGATCATCATAAACTTATTTTCTTGAATTGAATACTTTTCATGAGATATTGTATAACCCTACATGTTAACTTTTGAAAACATGTATGAATGAACCTAGGGATTGAATCTAGAGCCTTGATTTGAGAATGTCGTTTGTGATTGTGATGTGAGAATGATGATGAGTTGATAGAACTTGATAGTACTGTGAGTATCCATAAATGATCTCTAATAATTTGTCCATTCGATTGTTCCCTAATGATTGTCCTAAGTCTTGGGCTACTGATTGAGATGTTGATTGATGAGATGATAAGAGTTTCTATGAGACTGATTGAATGATGAGTGCCTCTACAAGGACGATTTAGATGATTTGATTCGATTAATTATCTTATGAGCATTGAGTCTTGGGAGGAGCATCAAGCACCAAAATGGGTAAGAATAAAATCAACTTGCACTTATTAACTACATTACCAAACGTAGGTGAAGATCAGAATCATCACATTACATTGAGGTTCCCTCTTGATAGAGTCCCTGAAACAATAAAGGATTTGTTGATTTGCTATGGTCCCTATTGGATTCGATTCATTCTCTACCTGACAAGTACATAATGGTCGTGGCAACAATGGTGACTTGTTATATAATCACTAGCTCATAAGTGATTATTATCGGATAAAAAAAATTCTTAGAAAGTTTCCACATTGAGTACTCTGAGTCGAGATGAGTTGAGTTGAGTTCCTTTGAGACAAGTCTGATTTGATTGATGAGGTCTGATTGGTTAATGGGTCACTTGTCTACTTTTTATTCTTGCTTTAGATAGACACTTGACATTTTGATTTAGTTATTATTCTGAGTTGATGTTGTTCCATATTATTCTACATATTTCTGTTTCATTCAGCTATTTTACATACCGTACATTACATGTACTGATGCCACTTGGCACTGTATCATTTCATGATGCAAATACAGGTGTTAGGGATCGTCAACAGGTGCATCGTTGAGGATCCGAGATGTTCAGCTGATTGGTAGCCTCCCTTACTTTGGAGGATTCATTATTTTTATTTCATCTTGCTTATAGAGTTGGACTTGATTAGCTTTATTTTTAATTAGAGATAGTCATGGGTCTGTCATTGGCACCATTTAATAGTGATAGAGGCTTCATAGAATAGAGTGGAATGTTGATGTTGAGCTAGTTTCTTTCTAACTAGCCCATTTACTTATTATATTATTTTGAGACTAGATGAGATGTGCTTATTACTTTCCTTAGTCTTTCGCTGATTGTCTTGAGTTTATTGATTGAATGAATGTTATGAGACTAAATGGTTTGCTTAAGGACTAGCAAGTCTTTGAGTGCCGACCACGTCTAAGGTACCCTCCCGAGACGTGACACAAGATTTAGACATAATGAAATTAGGTATGATTTGATTGTGCAGAGCTATCACAAAGCAATCAAGGAAGTCAAAATAATATAGTGCAAAATAAGTGGACATTACGATCAATGCTATGGTTGATATAGGTGTAGAGGTCAATATCATGACCAAATCGGCAGCTACTAAGTTAGGCCCGAGCTATAATCCGAGCAACACTCACCTGAAAATGGCCAATGCCCCACTAATTCTTGTGTGTAGAGTCGCCCATGTCGTAGATATCACATTACACAAGTGTCAAGGTAAGACTAACTTCAATGTTGCCCCCTTAGATATCTTTGACATAATTCTTGGACAAGAATTCTTCTAAAAATGTAACATGATGATCGATCCCTATCTCTTACCACTCTTGATCATAGAGCAAGAAGGATCATGTATGGTGTCCCTAGTCAAGGTGTTAAAGTTAAAAGGACAGGTTTAACTTTCGACTATGCTTATGAAGGGAATCAAGAGGGAGAAGTTGATATCCTTGAAACCAATTTTGAGAGAGATAGAGATAAAAATTCATTGCCTTGTTCCACGAGCATTAGAAGGAAAGATCATTGGAGAAAGTCAAGCAGAAACAGAGACAAACAATCACAACAATGTTCCAGGTTCAGGGGAAAGGGCAATTTCTGAAGGGGGCCACATGGGAACGGTATGAAGACCTATGGCAGTTCAAGGACAAAGCTCGGGAAGTAGTGCACCGCGATCATCACCACAATAGATGGGGGAGAATGTCATGATCCGCCACTTAACCATCAAGAAGGGTAAAGAATCTAGAGTCAATGAGAGGTTTAAGAAAAATTCTAGAACAATGTAGTCAAATCTTGAAGACCTTTAGAAAACTCTAGATATGTAGAGCCTTCTAGAGTAGGGACTAATTTATAAATATTGAAAGATTTACAAAGTACTATTATTTACACTTTAGCCTCTGGTGAGTAGTATAAATAAGGGGCCATCATTTGTAAAGCAATCAAGAGAAAAGTGTAAGCAATCTTCCAAGTTATAAACAAGACTTCTCTAAAAAGTTTTCTTGTAAAAAGGATTTACTTGAGCTTATGAGATTGTGAAAGAGTCGTGAGTAAATTGTCCAGTGTCGCACAAAAGTTTTAGTCGAAGTTTAAGTCTGTGACACTAGGCTCTCTTGTCCCAAAAGAGGACTTTTATATTGAATCTATTGATGTGATATCATTTATTTTAGCAAGGTATTAGATGGATATGACAACAACATCTCTTCGTTATATCTTCACTCACTCATAGGTGGTAGTTGTCAATTAAAGAAACTCCCTAATATATATATGTGTGTGTGTGTCTGTCTGTCTGTCAGTCTGTGTGTTGAAAGTATTCTTTTATTTTCAAACTTGCATATTATATTGAGTTGAGTTGAGCTATATTTTTGTCATTGAGTATTCTTGAGCATGTTTCTATTCAACCATTTTACATATCGTATATTCCAGGTATTGACATGATTCAGCGGTGCATCATTTCATGATGTTGGTTTAGGTATTCCTGATTTTAGACATTTCTGCAAAACTTCTACCTATCAGCAGAGGTGAGACCTCATTGTATTCAGAGGAGCTCTTGTCTTTGAAATCTTTTTTTAGTTGTTAGTAGTTATTTGAGGTAGTCAGAAATTTGTCTTAACACCTTCTTACGAGTTAGATAAAGGTTTCATAGACAGGGTAGAGTTGAGTAAAAAGATTCTTTCAAAATCTATTTTTTAAATGGTAATTTTATCATTGAGTTTATGATGTTAAGTAGCAGGTTATTGAGAGTATTTCAAATCTGTTATTTACTTATGAATGATGATACTTTTAAATGCCTACTTGAGTTAACTTTCTATTGAGTCGATTCTTTCGCTGAGTGAGCCAATTAGACCAAAGGTTCGTTTGGGACCAACAATTCTTATAGTTCTGACCACGCCTAGATTATGTGCTCGGCCCGTGAAAATTATACTTAAGTTTTATCTAGCTATTAGTGTTTAGTCAACCACAAAGAATTGATGTGAAATAAAGGGATTATAAATGAAAGTTTTTATTTGAGTTCAAATATTATTATTCTTTACCTTTTAAATATTTTTTAAAATATTCTCCATATACCTATACAAAAAGTAAAAATATGGAGTGTCGATTGGTTATCTTATGAGTTGATTTAAGAAAGGCTATTTTTACTATTTAAATATCAAAATAAAATTAGTAGCAATGTATGAAATAGTAAGGCAAATAAAACTTTTATGGAGATTAAAATATAAGAAATTGTGAAGAATAAAAAGACCCACTTCAATTTGTCTAAAGTTTTCTCAAAATGAACCTAAATATTCATATTTTTATTTTTCATTTTGCTAAAATAAAAATTAAAAAACTGATTTCTTAAATAATTATGGCATTATCAACTTCTTGATGATGCTTCATAAAGCTTGATTGGTAAGAGCTAATAATATTCTGTAAAAGAAGTTTAAGACAATATCTTATAATAGTCTTAGAATAATTTCTATATCATAATACTACATAAATTAATAGGTCAAAAGTATTTTTAGAGATATTTCGTTTATTTAAATTTATATGATTTAACGTAAATTTTATTTGCTTTTTGAGACATTTATATGCTAGAACTTTTTTAAGCAAAATGCATGAATTGAATTATTCACAATATGTCAGTATTTCTTATAAAAGAAAATATGAAGGTATTTAGGTGTGGTGTTTTGAAAGTTGATAACTTTAATAAATGCAGAAATAAAATTATACATATGTAAGTATTCTATCGATATCATCGAGATTAAGAACGAGTCTTTTAGTACAATTATAATAAAATATGGAAAAAAAATTCTTCTGTAGTATAAAGAATTTGATTTATTTTAAAGGTAATCACACAAATGACATATTGATCATATATTTGGCATTTTTAAAAATTCTTTAAGACGTTGGTTATGTTTTTCTTCTTATATAAGAAATAAGAAAAGTATGAAATATTTTAATGCTCATACCTTCTCATTAAACAATTAATATGCAATTTAAATTTTCAATAATTATCCTTTCATTTTATTATGTTATTGAACTCTCCAATAAGGGATAGTTGCAGATTGACTAAGAAATAACTAGAAGGATAAATTAGTGTAGGTTGGATCAAACTTGAAATGGTATATTTTTTCCTTAATATAAACATCATTCTAAATGGTAACTTCCTTTGCGAATGTGAATGAATGACATATATGTAATAAAAAAGTTCTTGTCTTCGACATATTTAAAAGATACTAAAATAATCTAATCGTAAGATTCATGTAATTCCTAGTTTTAATAATTTTATCTCCTAATAGGTTAAATATTAACATAAAAAGTATAGAATAATGATTGAAATTTTTCTTTATATTAGAAGGGAGAGTTAGATGTCTGTTTCATGGTCTCAAAAATAACGTGTCATATAAGCAATGGATACAAAGTACTTCATAATGACATCTTTCTGACCCACTTGAGAGCGTTATTATCAAGAGGTGAACATCCACTTCTACGGTTGAACCCTAAATAAGAGAAAATTGCAATGCTTGCAATGCATCACTTCCTTAAAGCAAAAACCATTCAATAGATGGTCCAAATATATTCTTAATTTAATATAAGCTCTCAAATAAGTAGTAAGCAAAAAAGAGTCAGATGTGTCCTTAGAGAATGCAAAGTTAAATAAATGTATCATTTGTTAGCAGTTTAACATTTCTTAGCATGTACAAGTTTAACATTTGCATTAAAATGGGATAGAAAAACGTAATATGTATTATTTGATTAGAAAATTATGTAAAAAGACTTTGTATGTCTAGATAATTAACAATAGTAATATATTTATATATGAAAATTAAATAAAAATTATTATAAATCACTAGAATTAACAACTTAAAATATTTACAAAAACCTTATAGAAAGTTCAATTAACACTCGAGTGTCACATAAATAAAGATAGATGAATAACAATAACATATATTATTTAGAAATTATGTAAAAAAATATTATTATTCACATACTTAAATATCATATTAAAATTTAATTAACTTTCTAAATTCTATCTGCATCACATAAACTACAACAACAACAACATACCCAGTGAAATCCCACAAGTGGGGTCTGGGGAGGGTAGAATGTACGCAGACCTTATCACTACCCCATAGAAGTAGAGAGGTTGTTTCCTGGGAACCCTCGTCTCAACAACCCATAAGCAGAATAAACTAGATATGACAAAACTACCCCATAGAAGTAGAGAAGCTGTTTCTTGGGAACCGTCGTCTCAAAAACCCATACGCAGAATAAACTAGATATGACAAAAAATAATAGAAAGGGGAAAAGCAAGAAGAAAAAGAAAAAAAATAATAAAAAAGTTAAAATTTTTAACACATAAGCAACAAATAATGACACACATATTATAGAATACTACTACTCCTCTACCCTACTAAACCCCATGATTAGGTAACCACCTAACCCTACCAATCAATTAGCCTACTACTCTAATACACGACTTCCACTTCTTCCTATCTAGGGTCATGTCCTCAGTGAGATTAAGTTTGGTCATATCATGTCTAATCACCTACCCATCTCAACATCCTCATCTCTGCAACATGCATCTTCTGGACATGTGCATTTTTTATTGGCCAACACTCCACCCCATACAACAAAGATGGTCTAACCACCAATCTATAAAACTTACCTTTGAGTTTAGGTGGTATCTTCTTATCACACAATACTCCAGATGTCAGCCTCCATTTAGTCTAAGCTGCCCCAATACGATGTGTGACATAAACTGAGACACAAAAATAATAGATATTGGGTTCGTGCTAGCACGGGCATGGGTGTCTAGTGTATTCAAGAAAAGTGAGCAACTTCAATTTTAAGGTATAAATAATCAAATTATTATTGACATAAACGATCAAGAATTTTATAATAAAGCTTTTTTATTTTTGAAACGTTTATTAGTTCAAATATTTATTTTTTTAAACTATAAAATTATGATTTGATATTTGTAGAAGCAACCCTAAAATGCAAAGGTGTGACATATTTAAGCTATTGCCTTCCTATTTTGCAATGACTTTAACAAACATCCTTGAAAATTTCTGAAAATTATCATTTCACTTCTCCTGATGGTAATAGCTTCAAATCTTACTTAATTCATTGGTATGGTTAGTTTTGGCATTCCGTTGAGAAGTAAAAGGTTATAGGCGTTTTTGGGTTTTAAGGTTTAGATAGTTCAAAAGGTGAAGTTTTGTACCGTTTGAAGTTTTCAGTCTTAGAATTGAATTTCATTAGTTTCATTAGTTCAAGAATTTGGAAATTAGTCTAGAAGTACCTTTTTCGTTTAGGCTTGAGGCTATTTTATGGATTTAAGGTCTTGAGTTAGAAGTTTGATTAAAAATCAAAAAAGGTTTGACTTTGGTCAATGTTTCAAGTTCGGTTGTTCAAATTGCGTTTCTGA
>DF358886.1:58739-86835 GCA_000787875.1 Solanum virginianum | reverse complement strand
ACCAAAGAAAGGTTTAGTAACTTAAATCTTGAAAGTGTACACATGTACATAAAATATGTCCATAAACTTATTTTCACCCACCTTAACTAAGATCCCAATTAAAAATTTTAAATTCCTCAAAGAATGCACTTAATTGTCAGTCACCTTGAAAATGATACTAATGACCTCAATTGATAATCATGATACCAAGGCACAAAGGTACGGGCTCTAACACCTATACTTAGCCTTATTTCACCCTTATATCATCCAATACATTCCTAAATTCTCTCCCAAACACTTAGACAATATTTCACCTCCTAAATTCAAGTCTCAAAACTCATCTGAATCCAAGGATTTCCTCTCAAGCTTCAAGTATCCATCTCCAATCTTCTTTAAGGATTCTCCAAAAGCTAAGGTATGTGGGTTTCTTTCATAGGTTCCTTTTGGCCATGATACCCAAGCTTCCTTTTACTCTAATTTGCATAATTTAAAGTTGATTTTCTCATGGGTCATGTTCATTATGAAGTTCACTACACACTATGTTGGGGTTTGTGAAATTGTGACTGTTTTACTATGTTTTGGGCTATGAATCTAAGATCTATTATGAGATTTGACGAAGGGTGTTAGTATATATTGCTTGAGAGTGTTACCAAGTATCTATTGATGATTTTACATTGGATATTATATCATGAATTCACTCTTGAATTGCATAGTTTTACACTAACACTACATACCCGTCGAGTGTTTGATAAAATATCCAGTTATGATTTTTTGAGGAATTGAAGGTCTAATGTATGTCTTATGAGATAAATGATTTATAATGATGAAATAAATGTATGTATTTGATGATGAAAGGAATATATGTATATGATGATGAAAGGAATGTATGTATATGATGATGATAGGAATGTAGTTACAAGATGATGAAAAAAGTGTATATATATTATATTATCTCAGTAGTGTTAGGGATGACCAAGCCTCATCCAGGAGGTTTTATGCCTGGGTAACCTTATTAAGGGGTTTGTACCTCGATCGCCTCACTCGCAATATGGCAGGCCCATGCAACTTTGTTGGGGGTTTGTACCCATCAAATTTGTTGGGGGTTCGTACCCATCAACCTTGTTGGGGGGTTTGTACTCCATCAACCTCTTGAAGGGGTTTGTACCTCATGCCCCTCTCCAAGGAGGTGGCAAGCCTTGGACTACACTATAATGGTCACTCCTTACACTCGTATTATGTTCTATATAAGCATAGTTTTACTTCAAATATCACTTATACATGTCTTATTGTTAGTATGCTATTCATTGCTTACGATTATTCATTTTGCCTATGATGCTTATCTCTTGTTGCATTTCATCCTACATACTTAGTACATTGAATGTACTAACGCATACTCTATGACTACATGATATCACTATGTAGGAATCTAAGCTCCTATTCATTCTCCTCATGACTAGACAAATTGTTCAAGTTAGGTTTTGGTGAGTCCTTAAGTCCAGGGACGATATCTACCTTCTCTCAAGCTTATGTTTAGATTATGTCTTGTATGTTTGGATTATCTATTACCATTATTATGATGGTGAGTTTGTTTGCTTGTCTTAGCCCCTGCTAAGTATCTAAGGTTTAAAGGTGTTGTTGGATACGATATGTATTATGCTATGAGCTTTGACTCTCTTGAATTTTGTTGTTATGATATGAATGATGTCCCTTAGCCCTGATTATCACTATTTCTACTTCTATGTTATTATTTTATTGTTTTCACGACCAAGGATGTGTAATGATGCGCTAAGAGGCTTGCTTGGGGTCCCTTTAGGTTCTCCTTTCGCCGTGTCATATCTAGGCCCTAGGTTCGGGGCGTGACAAAGATGGTGTCATATCACTAGGTTATTAGATCCTTTGAGTCCAACACACCATGTCGATTAAATTCCTATTCATGGTTGTGAAGCATGCCACGACTATGAATAAGAGGCTCTAAAGTATTCTAGGAAATGTTTAACTTCTTCATAATCTATGTCATGTGATATAGTTAGGGCCTCTAGGGCTTATTGCTATTCCCTAACTGTTACATTACAGGATATGTCTTAAGCTACTTATGGCGGTCATATGATAAATGTAAAGCTTCACAATGCTCTTTGGGTGTTGGCTAAAGCGGCGATAAAATTAGCAACTCACCTCGATCAACAAGTAAGTGCTCCTGAGACTTCAAATGGTAAGAGGAGAAGTAAGGAGGCCAAGAGGGCCCGTGGTAAAGGAAAGTTCCAAAGTCCCAAATATAGAGATGATGGTGGCGTGATACCTTATGCGAGGTGCCCAAGATGTGGAAGAGGCCATGATGGCCCATGCTTGAGGGGTACCAATGCTTGTTATGGTTGTGGAGTGGAGGGTCACAAGATAATAGATTGCCCTCATAGACGCAATAAGGGTAAACGAGTTGATGGTGCAATGACTAAACCCAAGTGCCCTACATGTAGAAAAAACCATGGTGGCTTGTGTCGAAGGCATTCTAGTGCTTGTTTTGGATATGGTTAAGTGGGTCGCACGTTAGTTGATTGTCCATATGCTTGAAGGAGGTGTAAGGTGGTCGACCTTTAGATCAAGGTGGTCATGTTGATCCAGTGACTCAAGAAGGAGATGAGGTGCCCGATGTTGCTATCGGTATGTTAAAATTTCCTTTGTCTTTGATGTGTTTGCATTGATGGGACTGGGTCCCACTATCTCTTTTATTATTTTTTAGTTGCTAGTGAGTTTCATGTGTGTTCTAAATTCTCTTTGGTGTCTATCTTATTGGTAAGCCTATTTCTGTTTGAAGGTTCAAAAGTATTGTTTCGTGTTTATATTGCATTGAGTCTTGCCTTATGACTTATTGGGTTTAGTGTGGTGGATTTTTATGCTATGCTTGGGATGGGTTAGTTGCGTTGGTGTTGTGTTCCCATTGAATATAGGGCTCTTAGAGTTAAATTCCGATTCCCTATTAAATTCTTTTCTAAGTGAAGGCTTGTAAAGTGGTTGCAAAGAGGTAGGTCCATTTCTTGTACTATGGTATGCTTGATCTTTAAGGGTTGCATTCTTTGTCTTGTGGGGCTTAGGGGTGTTGAACCTAACTTATTTCTATTCAAATTATTTTAGGTGGTTGATGAATTCTTAAATGTCCTTTCCGATAATGTGGATTTGGGGAAGTATCTTTTGGTTTGGCCAGTGCACCGATTATGTCTATAAGTCTCATGAATAGTGGATCATACCTTATTATGTTTATGATGGCTTGGGTGATGATAGGTTGATTTGCCTGCGAAAGTGGGGGTTGGGGGTGCATGTTAGTTATTTGAGGGTAGTACTATAAGGTTTAGGGGAGGAAGTTATATACTAAGGAGGAGGGATGTGAGTTTGGTTGCAAGAGGTTGCCTTCCTAGGTCTTATGATGCCAGGTGATAGTATTTGGATGGACCTTAATAAGACGAAGGTGATTAAAGATTGGCCTAGACCTTTAAACCCATTGCATATTAGGAGCATCTTGGGCATAGTTGGTTATTATTGGAGGTTGTGAGTAGGTTTCTTTCTATTGCTTCTCATATGGTTTAGTTGACCTCGAGTAAGACTCGTTTGAGTGAGCCGATGAGTGTGAATAGAGTTTCTAAAACCTTGAAGGTTAAGCTTATGTCCGCTCCTATCTTGGTTCTACTGGGAGGATTGGAAGGGGGTTGTTGAGTATTGTGATGCTTCGAAGAATTGGTTTGGGTTGGAGGTCTTAAGGTGGTTTGGCTACTTGCATAGCGTGCTTCTAATAAGTGTAGGACCTGTAAGGTTATAATATGATGGCTAGGGTGGATGATTTATTTGGTCAACTACAATAGGCTAGTCACTTCTCATAGATTGATTTGTGGTTTGGGTTTTGTTCCCCAAGTGAGGATGAGGATAGGTGACATCCCTAAGTCCTTTCGGATTAGTAGTGAGCATTTTAAGTATTATTGGAGTTGTTTGGTTGACTTCTGCACCGCTAGATTTGTGAATTTCATGAATAGGGTCTTAAAACCCTACCTTGGCATGTTTATGGTGACCTCTAGTAGTGGAGCATTGAATTATGTAGAGCTTGTGAATCATTTGGGGGTAGTATTGAAAGTCTTGGGGGGTGTGGTGTTGTTTGCTAAATATGATAGGTATGATTCGAGGGTAACAAGAAGGTGGTTAGAACTTCTTGAGGACTATGATATGAGTGTGCATCGTTTTCCCCAATAAGGCTAAGGTTGTGATCAGTGCTCTAAGTAGGGTGCCCATAGGTAGCCTAGCATATGCTGATGGTGGTAGTAAGAGGTGTCTATAGGAAGGTGCATCCATTGGTTAGATTGGAGGTTAGGTTAGAAGAGGTGGGCAATGGTGGTGTTATTGTTATTGATGGTTCTAAATCTTCATTGGTTGATGAGGTAAGAGCAAAGCAAGATCTTGACCCCTCCTTGTTAAAATTGAAGGCCTTGGTGAAAGAGCGCAAGGTGGAGGTTTTCTCCCAAGGGGAGATGGTGCTCTTACGTACCAAGGTAGGTTGTGTGTGCCTTGTGTTGATGGCTTGAGAGAAAGGATCCTCGATGAGGCCTATAATTCTACTTATTCTATTCACCCGATTCTACCAAATATATTGACACTTGAGGGATATATATTGGTGCGGAGGCATGAAGAAAGGCATCGCAAGATTTGTGTCCGGTTGCCATAGTTGCCAACAAGTCAAAGTCGAAGATCAAAGGTCGGGTAGCCTAACCCAAGACATAGAGGTTCCTACTTAAAAGTGGGAAGAGATTAATATGGACATTATGGTTGGGATGATCATCTTCCATTGACTGAGTTTGCCTACAATAATAACTATCATTCTAGCATCGGTATGGCTCCTTTTGAGGTACCTTATGGTAGAGGTTATAGATCACTGGTTGAGTGGTTTAAAGTTGGATAGGTGGCTACATTGGGACTAGATTTGGTTATGGAGGCTCTTGAGAAGGCTAGGATGATTAGGGAAGGATTGAAGATGGCCCAAAGTCGTTAAAAGTCCTATGTCGATGAGAAAAGAAAGGATCTTGAATTTAAAGTTGGTGATTGGGGCTATTTGAAGGTTTCACTCATAAGAAGTGTGGTTTGCCCCAGTAAAGAGGGAACTAAAAGCATAGTTGAGATTCTTCATAGGGGGTCAAGGAAGATTAGTGAGGTTAAATTCGAATCGGAAGTGCCTTAGGACAAGGATATGGTTCGTTCGGTTCTTCATGTTTCTAGTATTGAGGAGGTGTATTGCTGATTCAAGTGTTATAAGACTCTTGAGGTAATGAATATTGTGGAGGATGAGTTGACTTAGGAAGAATTCCTGGTGGAGGTAATGGAGGGAAGGGTCGAAGGAGTTGATTGATAAGGACTTAGTGTTCGTCAAGCCCCATGGGAAGGATCGTCAGGTCTAGAATGTCTTCAGGGGAGCCAGAGCAGGCATGGAAAAGTGATATCTGTACGTCTTTCATTCTATTCAAGCTTATGATAATATGTCAAGTCCCTTTTCGTGATTTCAAGCCTTATATTTTGGCCCTTATGTTATTTGTATGCATTCACGTTTATGTTAACAAGTGTATGACGATTTTTGATAACGTTGAAATTTTAAAAATGATGTTTTAAAGTGTATTGTTGCATTCTTGTTGGGGCTAACCTCTTTATGAGTACTCTTCTCTTGTATGTTTCTTTGACATTTGGAGATGAATGTTCCCAAGGGGGAGATATTGTAATGACCCCAAAAAGTGCCCAAAAATGTGCCTCAGAAATGCCCAGAATTGTAATTTCCATATATCTTAAAATTCATACATTATTTGAAAAATCCGACTTCATATTCTTGTTCAAGGGGTCAGGTTGAGTGGGAAATGAGTCTAACCCCAATTTTAGAGCAATCGTAGTGAATTTTGAAATTTTAAAGTTGAGGAAAAATAGTGTTAATCATGATACCCAAGCTTCCTTTTACTCTAATTTGCATGATTTAAAGTTGATTTTATCATGGGTCATGTTCATTATGAAGTTCACTGCACACTATATTAGGATTTATGAAATTGTGACTATTTTACTATGTTTTGGGCTATGAATCTAAGATCTATTGTGAGATTTGACGAAGGGTGTTGATGTATATTGCTTGAGGGTGTTACCAAGTATCTATTAATGGTTTAACATTGGATTTTATAGCATGATTTCACTCTTAAATTGCATAGTTTTACACTAACACTACACACCCACCAAATGTTTGATAAAATGTCCGGTTATGATTTCTTGAAGAATTGAAGGTCCAATGCATATCTTATGAGATAAATGACTTTATGATGATGAAATGAATGTATGTATATGATGATGAAAGAAATATATGTATATGATAATGAATTGAATGTATGTATATGATGATGAAATAATGTATGTATATGATGATAAAAGGAATGTATGTATATTATGATGAAAGGAATGTATGTATATGATGATGAAATGAATGTATGTATATGATGATGAAAGGAATGTAGGTACAAGATGATGAAAGGAGTGTATATATATAATATTATCTCAGTTGTGTTGGGGATGACCAAAACTTATCGAGAGGTTGTAGGCCCGGGTAACTTTGTTGAGGGGTTTTTACCTCTATCGCCTCGCTCGTGAGGTTGTAGGCTCATGCAACCTTGTTGGGGGTTTGTACCCATCAACCTTGTTGGGGGGTTCGTACTCCATCAACCTTGTTTGGGGGTTTGTACTTCATCAACCTCATGAAGGGGTTTGTACCTCATACGCCTCTCCAAGGAGGTGGCAGGCCTTGGATTGCACTATAATGGTCATTCCTTACACTCGTATTATGTTCTATATAAGCATGGTTTTACTTCAAGTATCACTCATACATGTCTTATTGTTAGTATGCTATTCATTGCTTATGATTATGCATTTTGCCTATGATGCTTATCTCTTGTTGCATTAGATCCTACAAACTTAGTACATTGAAACGTACTAATGCATACTCTATGCCTACATAATATCACCATGTAGGAATCAAAGCTCCTATTGATTCTCATCATGGCTAGATGGATTATTCAAGTTAGCTTGTGGTGAATCCTTAAGTCCGGGGATGATATCTACCTTCGCTCAAGCTAATGTTTAGATTATGTCTTGTATGTTTGGATTATCTATTACCATTATTATGAGGGTGAGCCTGGTTGCTTGTCTTGGCCTCCGCTAAGTATTTAAGGTTTAGAGGTGTTGTTAGACATGATATGTCTTATGCTATGAGCTTTGACTCTCTCTTGACTCTTGTTGTTATGATATGAATGATGTCTCTTAGCCTCAGTTATCCCTATTTTTACTTCTATGTTATTTTATTGCTTCTGTTACCAAGGATGGGTAATGATGTGCTAAGAAGCTTGCTTGGGGTCCCTTCGGTTTCCCCTTGCTTCGTGTTACGTCTAGGCCCTAGGTCCGGGGCAAGACAGTCCAATGTCATAGTATTTTGCCCAAATTAGTGCTACATACTATTGAACAATATTTTACTCTTAGGTTGTGTTTGGTATGGAGGAAAGTGTTTTCCATGGAAAATGTTTTACTAAAAAATAAATTGATTTCTAACTTATTTTCTCATGTTTGGTTGGTGAGCGAAAAATATTTTTCAAAAAATATTTTCTATTGTTTGGTTAGTGAATGAAAATGTGTAATTTATCATTAATTTATAATTTTTACTCAAATTTATTTTAATAAATACTAAAATCATTTTACAAGATCACATAGTATATGAATTGGAATACATGTGCATAGTACATGACTCAGAATACGTGTGTGGAAGTACACGTGAATACACATAAAACAAATGTGTCGAGGAGCTAAATATAAAGAAGAGGAAGCTCAAAAAGGAGAAACCCTAAGCATTCAAATCAAAGCAACATAGAAGAGGAGGCTTTGAAGATGACACAAAAGGCAAATCTATTCAAAGGTATTTCATTCTTTCTATTGAATCTTCCTGTATATTTTGCTTGTTTGTATTTGTGTGTGTTTGTGTGTATGTGTTTTCCCTTGTAACGGTGGTATGTTAGTTAGCATTGATGTATCTCAATTATACCATCGAATAACAACTATATAAGTTCTTCATAGAGGGCGGAGCCAGAGTACTAGTTACGAATTCGATTAAATCCATTAATTTTGTCAAAAATCTTGTATCCATGTTAAGAAATCTATCTAATATGTATAATAATTTTTTCAAAACCAACAAGTTACCTTTTCTAGGATCTAGATCCCATAAACTAAATATTCTAGATCTACCTCTATGTAAGCACAAAATTTAGTTGCAGGTAAGGGAGTTGTGAAGCATTCAGAAGAAACAAATGGAATGGATGTTGATGGCGCTATGGGAAATCACTTGCCTCAACAAATGGTTATGGAAATATTCATCAATCTGTGCGGTCTCTTTTTCGATTCAAACGTCTTTCTATATTTTGGATGACATTTATCTCCAAATTTGACTTTGTGAGGAAGCATCTCAATCATGCTAGAAAAAACCAAAATTCCCAAAAAATTCGTCTTGTTAATTAACTACAACCTTTCCTCTAAATATTGTTCTTCTTTGACATTAGCTTCTTTATCCTCACTCTAGTTGAAGATGTACAACAATTTTATTGGCTTTCTAGTGATGAACCAAGGAGGTGCCAAATATATTGTTGTTTCAATGATTTAGCTCTTATGGGGGTTAATGTATATCAATATCATGGTCACATCAAACTTTTGCTATGGAACCCCTCCACAAGAGAATCAATAGTACATTCTCATATAATTTTTTAGTTAAATCATATTTTACTTGCAGATTGGGATATGACTCGACTAGTGATTGTTATAAGATCCTTAAAATCGGTCACCAATCATGTAGTGAAACATGCACTAAAAAGTGGTTCCCGGAGAGAAATTGATAACCATCCTTGTGGCATTTACTTTGGGTGGTCATCTACAATGAACTCTCTCGCATTTGTACATGGGGCATTTCATTGGCTTGGTTTGTCACTGGAGTGCGTGATTTCATTTGATATTTCTAATTAGGTGTACACAGAAATAACATTGTCACTGGAGTGTATGGTTTCTGTCAATGATTACACCCAACATGATGTTTCAGTATTGGGAGGAATGCTTTATGTTCATTATACTCATGTTCATATGTGGAATTCATGAATTCCACAATTTTAAATTTTGGTTATTGAAAGATTATGGTGTCAAGGAATCTTTGAACCGATTGTTGAATAGTAATCTTGGAACCAATTGTTGGATATACAAAGTACCAACTTTATTCAATCATACCGCAATACATGTTTTCAGATGGTGAAAAGGTTACTCTGTTGCAGATTTCATGCAGATCTTGTGATGGGGAGATTTTATTCATTGCAAATTTTAAGTCAGGTACATAATGTATGTGTTATGATGTCACGAGACAGAGTTGGAGAAAATTTGAAATAAGGGTCTTCCTCAAGAGAGTTATACCAAAAGTATTTATTCTTATGTAGAAAGACTAGTTATGTGGAAATTAAGTCTTCTTTCCATTTGGAATGTTAGGAAAGAGGCAAGGTAGCAATGGAAGAATACCCAGGTTTAAAATTTCCCTTTCATTTTGAACCAAGAGGAAACAAACAAACCCAAGCACAATGGTAGTAAGGCAGCAAATAAATCAACCAAACAAGTGCAACAAGCAAGAATAAAAGCAATAGCTAGAAACACCAAATTTACATGGAAAATCCTTAGAGACAAGAGTAAAAAACTATGGGACCAAAATCCTCCACTATCATCACCAAGAGTTACTATGTTGTTCTCCAAAATTGGTCACAAAACAAGTATCAAACAATAAGCAACAACACTCCAAGATATCATAAAATCAAAACTAGAGAAGAAGAAGGAGCAAAAGCACAAAAAATACAACTACTGTTCACGGATGACAAACAGGAGATATAGGATGCTAAATCCAACTCTGTCAACTCCTAATGAAATATTGAGAGGAGAGGAAAAATTTCAAAAACCAGCTCAATCGGACAAGAAACAAAGCAAAAAATTGCAATTTGAAGTTGACTGCTATGACTGAAAATTTTTGGACAAAAATCTGCACACTCTTTATATTTGGCTTCTGAAAGACTCTTTCAGTGGATAAGAAAATATAGCCTAAAAAGGTCTATATCTATGCCCCATAGTATTGCGCCTATGGACAATAATGGGTTTGTTCAAATTGAGCTTAAATTATCCACATAGGAGGGAAAAAAACTCATAACCCAATAATTCTCCCCCTCTCAACTATGTGGAGGAGACCGTCATCCCGGCAATAATGCAACAATCCTCAAACTTCCCTCTTGGAAAGTCTTTAGTCATTACATTGGAACCACTATCATTCATAATCCGTAAGTAAAATCTATTCTCAGCGAAAAATTTTGTATGAGGAAGTACTATTGATTGTCTTGTGGAGGGGTTCCATAACAAAAGTATGTTAGAAAGAAGATAATAATTGCTGAGTGCCATAAGAGCCAACCCATCATAACACTAATATATTTTGCAACTCTTTACTTTACCGTAACAAGGCCAATAAAATTTGTTGTACATCCTCAACCAGATGAACTGATAATAAAGAAGCTAAAGCCACAAAAGGACAATATTAGACAGAAAGGTTGTCATTAAGAAGATGAATTTTTGGGAAATTTTAGTTATTCTTGGCTTGATTGAGATTCTTCCTCAGTAACTAAAGTTCAGAGATCAATGTCATCCAAGATTTTGAAACATATTTGAATTGAAAAAGAGACCGCACAGGTAACCTACTGAGGATTTTTGTAATTATTTCATCTTCCAAGTGAATTCTCATAGCGTCATCAACATCCATCTTAGTTATTTCCTTTGAATGTCTCACAACTCTCTTCCCTGCAATTAAAAATTGTGCTTACGTATAGACGGATCTAAAATCTTAAGTTTATGGGTTCTGCTAGAAAAGCTAACTTGTTGGGTTTTGAAAAAATTATTATACATATTACATAGATTTATTAACACGGATATAAGATTTTTGCTAAAATTAATAGATTTAATCGAACTCGAAACTTGCACGCTGGCTCCACCTCCACCCCCTATGAAGAGTCTAAGTTGGAGACAGTAGCTATTCAATAGAATAGTCGAGGTATGTCAAAGCTAACTTAGATAGCTGAGTTACAAGGGAGAACACATACACACATAGACAAATACAAACAAGCAGAAAATGCATAGAGATTCAACAGAAAGAAACAAATACCTTTGAAATGATTTGCCTTTTGTTTCATCTTTAAAGCCTCCTCTTCTCTATTACTTTGATTGGAATGCTTAGGGTTTCTTCTTTTAGATCTTCCTCTTCTCTATATACTAGCTCCTCGACACATGTTGCACATATATTCCAAGTTATGTACCATGTAATCTTGTAAGATTATTTTAATATTTATTAAAATAAATTTGAGTAAAATAAATATAAATTGGTGATAAATTACAATTTTTTTGTGAACATGATTTGTTATCACAAGAATTTTTTATTTGTTTCCTTCAGGCTCAAAATCTAATGAATAGCACTGCAAAGAAAAATCATCCTTAAGCTTGGGAAGAAATCTTACTTCTCTTGTACTGGGGTTTAAAATTGCAGTCGGTTCATTAGATTATCGTTCCAAAATGCAGACTAAACAGTTGACACAATTCAATTAAGGGATATTGATGGGGAGTTCATTAAAACTCTAAACTCGGACAATGAAAGTAGAGGTTTTTCTACCTTCCTTTTGCTGATCAGCAGAGTAACAATAGTTCTGTCCCTGCAAAACAATCTTGTTCCACCAGGACGGGTCATATATTGACATCTATGAGTATCCCTAAAATCTGATTCGACCACAAGAGATTTTCATGACGCTTCGTCCTAAAAGTTGGACGTCATTTTTGCTTTCTTAGGTCTAAAACCTTTTCATAATTTAGGTTTAATTTGTGACTTTTAGGGTATTTATTTTTACCAGAAAAAGTAGTATATGTTTTCTATTGATATTAGCCACTAGGAGAGGACAAAGAGAAAAATTAGTAATAAATCTTTTTTTTCCTTTTAAAGCTTTACATACCCGTAAGTCATTTAAATTTTTTCCTCATAAGTTAAAAATCATTTTGGGGTTGTTTGGTGTGAAGGATAAGCATTAATTATCCCGAGATAAAAATATAGTGACCTTTGAGTTGATATTTGGTTGGCAAATGCGGGATAACTTATCTCGGGACTAATAAATAGTATCAGGATAAGTTATCCATCCTCTTGGTGGTATACTAATCCTGGGATAAGTTATTTCAGGATGAAAATGATAAATGACAAAGAAACCTTTTTATACCTCACTTTGTATATTTATATATTTTTTAAATACAATATATAATAACATTCACAACCTTCTCTCCTTATTTTTGTGATACTTCTTCATATTTTTCTATTGAAAAATTACACTATATGATATAATTTTTATTGACTAATTTTTATGTCTTTTATATTTTAATTTTTCATAAATCCTTTTTTACTTTAACAAACTTTAAAAATGAAAGCTCTATTTTTAAATTAAATAAGACGAAACTTTTATTTTAAATGCATACAGTATTATCATGGAAATGCACACATAATAATATTTAAGCTAAATAAGATGAAAGATTTATTTTAAAAATAAATATTGAATGACTAAAGCTAGCAAAGAAAATACATTTTAAAAAAAACTAATAAAGTGAAGGGTATTTTTGTAAACAAACAAGATATTCTTAAAATATATACAACAAACCAAATATTCAATAACAAACAATCTCAGTATAACTTATCCCAACATTACTAAAATCTCAACATAACTTATCTCATCATTACTTATCCCTTCATAACATCTACTCAAACCAAACGACCCCTTTAGGTTGTACGTAGCAGGGTATAATTTCTTTATTTCCAAAATATTTCAAAGATAATTTGTCAGATTTCAATTGATTTGCTTTGTTTTCGACTGATTAATTTTAGGAGTAATACTATTGCAAAAATATCGTGGATGAACTAAGACACAATCACAAACAAAGAAAATAGAGAAGAAAAATAACACAAGGATTTAATGAGGTTCAGCTATGCCTACTCCTTCCAGTAAAGAGGGAGAGAGTTTTCCACTATAAAAAAGAAGAAATTTACAATACTTTAGAGTCATCAAATAGATACCCTATATATAGATCCCAATTAATCCCAAACCCATAAGACAAATGTTTTCCTAGTCTATGAAGGACAATATATTCCTTTCCAAATTTATTAGGACAAGGGTTTTAAACCCATAAGAGAAAGGTTTTCCTAGTCCAAGAAGGACAATATATTCCTTTTTCAAATTTATTAGGACAAGGGTTTTCTACACCAATAGGGATTGTGAGTTTCCTAAAATATACAAGAGAAAAATTCAAGACATAATTAATAAATAATTAACAAATCTTCTCCTTGGATTGAATTTCCTTTATCAATTGAAATAATGTCTCTGTGCCTTGCTCTTAGCCCTTTAAAGGGCTTAGTGAGTACTACATACACCAATCAAGTCTAGACAATATCTAAACTTATTGGTCAGGACTTCCTTGGTCATCATATTTGCTGGGTTATCATGTTTAGACACTTTCTTCACATCAGTAATCCTTTAGATATAATATCTCGAATAAAATGATGGGCTGACTTTGATATGCTTTGTTTGCACATGAAACATTTGATACCTGGTAAGATAAATGGCACTCGAACTGTCACAGAATAGCAAAGTCTTTTGTTGAACTAGCCATATAGCCTCTTTCACTGCTCCTGTAATTGCCATATACTCAGCCTCCGTGGTGGACAAAGCAACAACAAATTGCAAAGTTACCTTCCAACCGATAACACTACCAGAAAGTGTAAAGACATAACCTGTTAGAGATCTTCTTTTATCTAAGTCCCCTGCATCGTCGAAATCCACATAGCCTATTACTGATTCTCTTAGCTTGTCTTTGGATAAAGTCAAGCCAAAATCTGTAGTGCCCTTCAAGTATGTCAAAATCCACTTTACTGCTTCCAATGTTCTTTACCACGACAGGCCATGTATCTACTAACAACACTAACAGTATGTGAAATGTCAGGACAAGTGCAAACCATAGCATACATATTGCTACTAACTACACTCGAATAGGGAACACTAGACATTTGTTCCATCTCTTCCTCTTTCTTTGATGACATGTTTGTAGACAACTTGAAATGGGAAGCCAGAGGAATAGAAACAAGAAATACACAAAAGAATCATCTTTTTGCTTTCATCTCAAACTCCTCACCTAGTAGCTGCTTCAATCGTTCAATTTGTTACATACCTTTAGCAGTAATAAGCATTTGATCCACATACAATAAGAAATACACAAAATAATCATCTTTGAGCTTCTTGTAATACACACAACTATCATGTGCACTTCGTGAAAAGGTATTTTGAATCATAAATGTGTCAAACCTTTTATACTCATTGTCTAGGTGACTATTTCAACCCACAGAGAAATTTCTTAAGCAAAAAAACATGATTTGCTTTACTTGGAGTAATAAATCTGTCATATTAATTAACATAAATTTGTTCTTCCAACTCCTTATGTAAGAATGCAATTTTCACATCTAATTATTCTAACTTTATGTTGTGAAGAGCCACCAAAGCTAGTAAGACCCTGATAGAGCTATGTTTCACCACTGAAGAGAATACTTCATTATAGTCTATTCCATCTCTTTGTAACCTTTAGCTACCAACCTTGCCTTGTGTCTTGATGTTTCAACCCCTGAATTACCTTCCTTTATTTTGAAAATCCATTTGCAGTCTATCACCTTTTTTCCCTTAGGCAATGAAACAAGCTGCCATGATTGATTCTTTTGCAAAGACTCAATCTCTTCAATCATAGCACCAATCCATTGATCTGCTTTTGAACTAGAAATAGCTTCTTTATAGCTATTAGACTTAAGCACATCAATCGTTTTGGCAACTGATACAACAAATTCTATAAAATAAGCATATTCGAAAAGATTTTCATCAACCACATTTGTAAATCTTTTTGGTGGGTTGATCACTCTCTTTTTCCTGCCTGTTGCAATGCTATAGTATTGTTGTTATACAGGTGCATCACCATTATCATCTTGGTTAATGTCTTGAACCTCCTCCACTTCTGAAGTATTAGGCTTAGCTACTGAAGATTCAACTTCTAGCTTTATGCGATCACTAACACCATAATCTGTTCTGCTATTGCTTTTTCCTTTTAACTGTCAAGTAAGGCAAATTCATTGAATATCACATTCATACTAATAATTAATACTGGAATCTTTTGATCTGTGCACTACAACCGATAAACTTTCACTCTTGTTGCATACCCTAGAAATATGCACTTCTTTTCCCTCGATTCATGTTTTCCATCCCTCACATGAACATAAGCAGGACAACCAAATACCTTTAAATTTTAATAATTAGCTGGCAAACTGGACCAAACCTCAAAAGGAGTTTTGAACTCAATAGTTGTGGATGGATGTATTGACCAAATAACAAGTTGTATTGATTGCTTCAGCCCAAAAAACTTTGCTAACACATAAGTGTGAAAGCATACTTCGTGCCTTGTCACAAAGTATCCCGTTCATACGTTTTGCAACACCATTTTGTTTTGGTGTTCCAACATTAGTGTTGTGTCTCAGTATGCCTTCTCTATTGCAGAAGTCATTGAACTCTAAGTTACAAAATTCCAATCCATTGTCAGTTTGTAGACGCTTAAATTTTCTTTTGGTTTGCCTCTCAACCATCGTCTTCCATTTAACAAATCTTGGGAATGCCTCATATTATGCTTTTAGAAAATACATCATATTATTCTTGAGTGATCATCAACCAAAGTCATAAAGTACTTGGCACCACTTTTCGAGGGAATTCTATTTTGACCCCACAAGTCTGAATATATATAATCTAACCTGTCTTTGGTTGTGTGTGTTCCCTTCTTGTTGAACTTCACCTTTGTTTGCTTACTAAGCATACAATGCTCACAAAAAATCTTGATGTTTGTAAACATCTAATAAGTTTTGCTTATTCTACAAATATAATCCCTTGTCATTCATATGATAGTCACAAGTGCCACAATTGAGATTGATTCAGATCACTCTTTCCAGAAGCTACATTGGTTCCCCTTCAATTACACTGCATAGTAGATAATACAATCTAGAATGATGCTTGCCTTTCATGAGTACCATGGAGCCTTTACTCTCTTTAAGTATTTCATTCTCTGAGTGGAACATATATCCTTGATCTTCCACAGTCTAAAAGAGATATTAAATTTCTCTTCATTCAAGGAACAGGCCAATATTCAATATTTCCGACAATGCTATCGAGCATTCTCAATTTGATGTTACCAATCCCTTCTATCTCTACTGAATTGTCATCACCTTGGTGGATAGTCCCTATCATCTGTTTGTAAGTTGTAAACCAATTTTTGTGTGGACTCATGTGAAAAGTTGCACCAGAATCAAGAACCCAAGAATTGTGCCTATGCTTAGAACTCACAACACAAACTTCTCCTACATAGTGACTATCATCAGAATTATTACCGTTGTCAATAATGTTTGCTGATTAATCAACTTTTTGGTTTTCTTTTTCCTTCTTCAGTTTAGGATAATCTCTTTTGTAATGACCCTTTTTCCCAAACTCATAGCATTTCTGCTTCCTTGCTCTAGACTTCAATCTGGCGTTAGACCTTTTTCTATTAAAGTACTTTTGTTGTATTCTTCCCCTTCTCACAAGACCTTCACCCTCAGTTCTACCGTCCGAAAAGCTCTTCTTCAACTTTTTAGATTTTAGTGCATTACTAACATCATCAAGTGAGATACTGTCTTTCTCATATAGCAATGTATCGGCAAAAGTATTCTAATACAGTGGTAAAGAACATTACATGATTAAGGCCTGATCCTCACTTTCAATTTTGATATTTACATTCTTCAAGTCCATTATAATTGCATTAAACTCGACAAGATGAGTTTTGACCCGTGTACTTCATTCATACACATATTGTATAACCTCTTTTTCATATATATATATATATATATATATATATATATATATAGATATAGATATAGATATATATACTGTTAGGAGATAGAGCCGTCAGTAACGAAAGAATTTAGCATTTCTTGAGACTATACCAGCATCTTTTGATTTATTTTTCCGAATCGATCAATGAACGTATTTATTTGATCTCATAAATGAGAGGTTGTTTCTTAATAAATTAAATAAAGAGGAATTTTATTCTGATTATCCCTAAGCCCAATATGAGCTTTTCTAGTTGGATCTAATTTTTTGATTTGACTTATCTGGAAAATACAACACTTTGATTATCAAGCATAGCTAGCATATTACAAGCTCCTTCTTCTAGTAAGAGTTTAGTAACTTAGTTACTTACTTTGACATTATTCTAAAACTTTAAATTACACCACTTGTCTAGGGCATGTATCAGTTTTTTTTAGTGCACCTCATGTCTTGTTTTTGTATAGCACCATGAGAAGTTTGAAACTTTTGTTAGCCAGAGATCCTAAATGGATCGTTTGTCCCTGTGAAAGAGACACTGTTCTTCTAATTGCCCTAATCTATATGGTCAATAGTTGTTTTATGCATTCATCTAAAAGAGATTATATTCCATAGATCAGTTGAGGGTAGTCCTCGAATAATTATAGCTAATTGTTATTATTAGAGTGATCATATGTTCCAAAACAAGCTTAAGAGGCTAAATAGCTCCCAAAATCCATATTTAAGAGGGCAATTAATGTTGGAAATCTTACAAAAAATACTTCATCTTCACGAACACGACTATCATTACGACCACGAATACTTGTAAGAAATTCTTATAGCATGAGGCATGTCAAAAGACACTGTCCTTAGGGATATTTCACCCGGTATGGGTGTAACCCCGAGGATTCAACAAGCTATTCCAATATAAAACTAGGAGTTAGAATCTAACAAAGATCAAAGTAGAAAAGCCAGAACTATAAATATATATGTGTGTAAATATAGGAGGAGGAATTTATAAATATAATATATTGTTTCACCCATTCTCTCCTCAAGAAGATAACCACTATATAAATAAAAATAGTTCACCTTTCAAGAAGAAATGTGTAAACTTAAGAGAGAGTATAATGACACATTTATATGGTTAAAATAAAATTTAGAGGGCATTAACATTATCCTATTAATCATCCATTCAAGAGTAATTAATAATATATTAAAATGATGAAAAGTAATATTAGATAAAAATACTAAAATTGTTTTTTACAAGAATTAAAACTTTTCATAGTTTAAATGTGCATTTAATAAAGTGTTCTAATTTTAGGAGGGATTTTATATATTAATTTCTATACTAAACCCTTCCAGAGACTTGCCCATCGGTCATAACTTGTAGGTAATTGAGCAACTTATGCATACAAGATAGAACATGCCATGTATGGACGACTGTCTTCTATCAGCAACTCAATTCTCATGGAAAATTGGCTCGCGTAGGCGCACTGTGTAAGGAGTTGTATGTTATTTCTTGAGTTATAAATCAAACAATATTTGTATTCAAAATATTTTTGAATAAATAAATAAATCAATAAGAAAGAGATGACAGAATTAGAATCAAGTCCACTAAATCCACTGTATCCTTAAGAAATTTATTCCCTCAAATACCAAGGCTATGAACTATATTCTCTCAAGATAAAATTATTTACTTTAGCCAAATAATGGTACCTCAAATTTTCTGACTCTCGAACTCATTCAACGGGAGTAAATAATACTTGAATTCAAAACAAAATACAGTGATATTCAAAAAATATAACATCAATTTTGACCGACGTTACAATGACGATCTTCGATATACAATTGTGAAATGCCTTTCTGTTCCAAAGATAGTACCATTGTAAAGGAACCATACATTCTTGACCCATTCTAGGGAGTTGCAGTGTTTTCCAAGATTAATTTAAGGTTTGGGTATCATCAGTAGGATATTAGTGCATCCAGATATCTGTAGGATAGCTTTTTGAATAAGATACAATCACTACGAATTTCATATGATTTCATTTGGGCTGACCGATGGACCTGCAACGTTCCTGGAGCTGATGAATAGGGTGTTTTGGCCATACTCAGACTCTTTCATGATTGTTTTCATTGATGATATCTTAGTTTATTCAAAGACAAAGGTTGACCATGATAGGTATTTAGAATCATACTTTAGAGGCTTAAGAAGGAGAGACTCTATGCTAAGTTCTCTAAATACAAATTTAGGGTCAGTTCGATAACATTTTGGGCGCATATGGTGTTGTGTCAAAGGAGCGTATCATGGTTGATCCAACCAAGATTGAGGTCGCTCAAGGGTGAACAAGACCTATCTCGGCTATTGAGATTCATAGCCTTGTGGGTTTAGCTGGATACTACTATCGTTTTATTCGGGGCTTCTCCACCATGGCTGTCAAAACCCAAGCCCAGGGCCTAGACGTGACATGGTGCATGGGGAACCTGAAGGAACCCCAAGCAAGCCTCTTAATATATCATTACACATCCTTGGTCGTGGAGGCAATAAAATACAACAACAATAGAGTAAAATAGGGACAATGGGGCTAAGGGACAACTTCCATATCATAAACATCAAGGGTCAAGAGAGTGTCAAAGCTCATAACATTACACATGACATGTCCAACAACACCTCTACTATATAGATAAGAGCGGGGGCCAATACAAGCTATCGGGGTCACCCTCATAGTCAACATATACATAAAAGGAGATAGTCTTGAAACATAGTATGAGATCATAAACATCGTCCCCGAAATAGAGGACTCACCAAAGAGCTTGAGAGAAGTCGTACTAGCCACATGGAGGAGGATGATCAAGTGGGGCTCCGATTTGTTCATGGTGACATCATGTAGGCATAGAGTATGTATTAGTATGTCTGAATATACTAAGTATGTAGGATGCAATACAACAAGAGATAAGAACATAATCGAAATGCATAAGCGTAGATAATGAGTAGCATATAACAATATGGCATGAATATGAGATGTTATGTAGTACATCATGGTTATATACAACATAATACATGTGCAAGAAGAGACCACTATCACATTGGTGGATCATCGCACCCTACCACCCTTGGTGATTAAGGTACCAACCCCATCAATTGGTTGGTGCATCGTCGCTCCCTACCACCCTTGGTGATCGAGGTATGAACCCCCTAACATGGTTATCAAGGTACAAACCCCCCTCGACATAGTTGGTGGATCATCATACCCTACCACCCTTGGTGACCAAGGTACAAACCCCCCGACATGGTTATCAAGGTACAAACCCCTCCATATGGTTATCAAGGTACGACCCCTCGACATGGTTACCTAGCGCGCAACACCCGAGTATGGCATGGTCACATTCCAACACTATATAGAAGGAAACCATATACATACGTTCATTTCATCATCGTATAGTCACTCAACCCATAAGACATGCATTGAACCTTCAATTCCTTAAGAAATCATAATCCGGACATTTTATCAAACACTTGGCAGGCATGTAGTGTTAGTGTAAAACCATTCAATTCAAGAGTGAAATCATGCTAGAAAATTGATTGTAAAACCATTAATAGATACTTGGTAATACCCTCAGGCAATATACATCAACACCCTTCATCAAATCTCACATTAGATCTTAGATTCATAGCTCCAAACATGTTAAATCAGTCATAGTTTCATTGAACCCTAACATAGTGTGCAGTCGAAATTCATAATAGATGAGACCCATGAGTAAATCAACTTTAAATCATGCAATTTTAGGTAAAAGGGAGCTTGGGTATCATGGGTGAAAGAAACCCATTAAAGAAATCCATATACTTTAGACTTTGGAGAATAGCTTGATGAATATTGGAGATGGAGACTTGAAGCTTGAGTGAGAACCTTAAGATCTGGATGAGTTTGGAGACTTGAATTTAGGAGATGAAATATTGGCTAAGTGTTTGAGTGAGTGTATGGGAATGACTTGAATGATGGTTTGAGTGAGTATTTGGGAATGTCTTGAATGATATGGGGGTGAAATAAGGTTAAGTATAGGCATTTTCACTTATGGGAATACTTATGTTCAAGACCCAAAGTCCTTGGATCAAGCTTGAAAACTAGGGCAAAATTTGCACTGAGGCGCGCCCTTGGTGCGTCGCGCCAGGGGCGCGAAAAGTTCTCTGGAAATTGCATTTTTGGGAATTTGAAATTGCGATTTGTTTGCTCTGAAATTGGGGTTAGACCCATTTCCCACTTAATTTGATCTCTTGAATAAGAATATGAAGTTGAATTTTTGATATCACGCATGAATTTTTTGATATATGGAAATTATGATTTTGGGTACTTTCGAGGCACATTTTCGGGCACTTTTTTGGGTCGTTTCAATATCTCTCCCTTGGGAACATTCATCTCCGAATGTCAAAGAAATGTATATGAGAGATGCAAATATGATACTTTTAGCCCATATGAGGATGCAACAATGCACTTAAACATCATTTCAAAATTCTCAATATAAGTGTGAAATCATCATGAACTTGTCAATTTAAACATGAATGTATGTAATGATATGAGGGCTGAACTTAAGACTTGAGATCATATATAGGACTTAGGTCAATACCTTAGGCTTGAGTGGAGTGGAAAAGATAAGGTTGTCTCTTTTGCATATCTGCTTCGGCCTCCCCAGGTAGCACCTTCGACTTGTTGGTTCCTCCAGAGGACTTTAATGGAAGCAACTTCCTTGTTCCTCAACCTCTTCACTTGCCTATCTAAGATCTCTGCTGGAACCTTTTTATATGTCAAGTTGTCTTCAACTATTCCCACGACATCAAGAGGTACAATAGTATTGGGATCAGCCATACACTTTCTTAACATAGATCTCTACTGGAAGCTTTTCATATGAACCAATTCTATCTCTCTAGGTACATCCACACTATGTAGAGGCACCTTAGCATTAGGATCAGCTTCTCATTTCCTCTATATGGACCCATGTATTTCGGGCTTAACCAATTGCCTTTCTCTAGTCAAATCCAACTCGTAGGCCTTCTTGGGTGACACTTTCTCATCACCTTATAAGGGGCCATATATCTAGGTCTTAACTTTCACTTCTTACCAAAATGGACCATACCCTTCATGGGTGACACCTTCAAATAAATCTAATCACCAACCTTGAATTCAAGATCCCTTCTTCTTACATTAGTATAAGACTTTTGGTGACTTTGGGTTATTTTCAAGCTTTCTCTAATCATCCTTGCCTTCTTCATAGCCTCCATAGCCAGATCTGGTCCCAATATAGCTATCTCTCTAACTTCAAATCACCCAACTGGTGATTTGCAACGTTTATTATAGAGATCTTTAAAAGGAGCCATACCGATGCTAGAATGTTATCTATTGTTGTATGCAAACTCAATCAGTGGAAGATGATGATCTTAACTACCCTTAAGCTCCAATATACAAGCCCTAAGCATGTGTTCAAGTGTTTGGTTAGTTGTTTCGGCTTGGCCATCCGTTTGAGGGTGGAAGGTCGTACTAAGTTTTACTTTTGTTCCAAGGCCTCTTTGGAAAGACCTCCAAAAGTGTGAAGTGAATTGTGCTCCACGATTCGATATGATGGATAAAGGAATCCCATGCAATCTTACCAAGTGGTGAATGTACAACCTAGCATAATCTTTAACCCCATATGTAGTTTTAACCGTCAAAAAGTGAGCTGATTTTGTCATCCTATAAACCACAACCTATATGGAATCAAAACCCTTTCTAGTCTTGGGAAACCCAACCACAAAATCCTTATTAATCTCTTCCCACTTCCAAGTAGGAATATCTATGTCTTGGGTTAGGCCACCTGGCCTTTGATGTTCGGCTTTGACTTGTTGGCAACTTTGGTAATCAGACACAAAATTTTGCAATGTCTTTTTTCATGCCTCCCCACCAATACACCTCTCTCAAATCTCTATACATTTTATTAGAATCGGGGTGAATATAATAGGAAGAACCATGAGCCTCATCAAGAATTCTCTCTCTCAAGGGATCAACATAAGGCACACATAACCTACCTTTGTATCTAAGGGTACCATCTCCCCCTTGGGAGAAAACCTCCACCTTCCCATCTTTTGCCAATGCTTTCAATTCCAATAAAGCAGGGATTAAGATCTTGCTTAGCTTTTACCTCCTCAACCAATGAATATTTAGAACCATCGACAACAATCACACCCCCATTATCCACTTTTTCCAAGCTAACTCCTAATCTAGCCAACCGATGGACCTCTCTAGCCATTTCTTTATCACCATCATCAATATGAGCTAAGTTACCCATGGGCGCCCTACTTAACGTATCTGCCACTATATTAGCTTTACCGGGATGATAATGCATACTCGTGTCATAGTCCTTAAGAAGTTTTAGCCATCTTTTTTGCCTTAAGTTGAGATCTTTTTGAGTGAAGACATATTGGAGGCTCTTATGATTGGTGAGCATATCAAGATGGACCCCATACAAGTAGTGATGCCATATCTTTAATGCAAATACCACGGTGGCTAGTTCAAGATCATGGGTAGGATAGTTGTTTTCATGCACTTTGATTTGCCTAGAAGCATAGGTTTTGACTTTACCCTTTTGTATTAGAACACAACCCAAACCGACTCTAGACGCATCATAATACATGACAAAATCCCTCTTGCCCATTTGGTAGTGACAATATAGGAGCGGACATAAGCTTATCTTTCAATGTTTGGAAGGTTTTTTCATGCTCATTGGTGTATACAAACTTAGCCTTCTTTTTAGTCAATTTTGTCATGGGAGAAGCAATAGAAGAGAACCCATTCATATATCTCTTGTAGTGACCCGCTAGGCCCAAGAAGTTCCTAATATTCGACGGGGTTAATGGTCTAGGCCAATTTCTAATCACATTCGTCATTTTTAGGGTCCACCTTAATACCATCCCCCGACACCACATGTCCTTGGAAGGCAACTTCTTTCTACTGAAATTCATACTTCTCGTATTTGGCATATAATTTCTCTTCCCTTCATCTTTGTAACACAACCCTCAAATGATCCCTATTTTCCTCCTCATCATGAGAGTAGATCAATATATCATCAATGAATACCACAACAAATGAATCAAGGTAGGGTTTAAAGTCCTTATTCATTAGGTTTATGAAGATGGTCGGTGCATTGGTCAACCCAAAAGATATCACAATAAACTCATAATGCCCATACCTAGTTCGGAAGGCTATCTTTGGAATATCACTCTCCCTCACCTTCACTTGATGATACTTAGACCGAAGATCAATCTTTGAGAAGTGGCTAGCCCCTTGCAATTGGTCAAATAAATCATCAATTTTTGGAAGAGGATACCTATTCTTGATGGTGACCCTATTAAGTTGCTGGTAGTCAATACACATTCTAAGGGACCCATCCTTCTTTTTCACAAACAACACTGGTGCACCCTATGGTGATTGGCTAGGCCTAATGATTCCTTTCTCCAACAAGTCCCTCATTTGTTCCTTCAACTCCTTTAACTCTGTGGGGACATATGGTAAGGGGGAATAGAAATGGGTTGAGTATTGGGGAGGAGGTCTATATCGAAGTCTATTTCCCTTTTGGGAGGAACACCTGGAAGGTCATTTGGAAAGATATCAAGGAAATTCATTTATAACTGGGATTGACTCTGTGGGAAGGACTTTGGATTTCGCATCCCTAACCCTTATAAGATGGTGAAGACATTCCTTAGAGATCAACTTACGGGGTTTAATGCAATATATGATTCTACCTTTGACTACTATATCATGACTCTCCCACTCAAGGATGGGTTCATTTGGGAATTGGAATTTGACCTTACGGGTTCTATAATTAATAGAAGCATAGTGTGCATGCAACCAATCCATCCCAAGAATAACATCAAAATCAACCATGTCCAACTCAACAAGATCACAAGGCAATATTCTATGCAAATAGGACAATCTCTATAAACCTTCCTACCAACAATAGATACACTAATAGGAGTAGACACCTCACACAACTCACAAAACAACTCGAGGTCAACATGGAACATTTTGGCAACAAAGGAGGTAACATACGAAAGAGTGACACCCAGATCAATCAATGCATACACATCAAAATCAAAGATTTTCAACATATCGGTAACAACGTCGGGCACCTCATCAACCCCTTAACTCTCATGCAAAGCATAAAATTAGTTGTGCCTTGGGGTACTATCTTGTCGGCCACCTATTCACAGAGGAACTGCATTAGCACCTTCTGGACGAACCTTCTTACCCTTGTTGTGATTTCGAGGGTAGTCCATCACCTTATGCCCAACTTCCCCACAACTACAGCAAGAATTTGTGTCCCTCAAGCATGGCCACTGTGACCCCTACCACATTTTAGACACCCATCATTAGGAACCACACCTCCAACACCTTGGGCTCTTGGGAAATCATTGGCAACCCTCTTATGAGAAGACCCTTGGACTTGATAGAACCGACAACTTCCCCTCAAAATGGGCCCTCTTAGCCTCATGACCCCTCATCTTCCTTAATTTCTCCTCCTCTATTTGTTCAGCATAGGTCATCAAACGTGAAAACTCAATATCACTAATTAATATGGCGACTGGCACTCCTCACTAACCAAGATAGAAACACCCATCACAAATTTGTTCATCCTAGATCTTGAGTCAGCCACCAAATGTGAAGCATATTTTGAAAGTTGGTTGAATTTGAGGGCATACTCCCTCACACTTATAGATCCTTACTGATCCTAGATCTTGAGTCGGCCACCAAATATGGAGCATATTTCAAAAGTTGGTTAAACTTGAGGACATACTCCCTCACACTCGTGGACCCTTGTCTCAAATTCTTAAATTCCACCAACTTAGCTTCCCTAAGTTCAAGGGGGAAGAACCGATTAAGGAAGGCCATCTTGAACTCCTCCTAAAGAACCACATGGTTGACTCTCTTCTCTTTCTTCCATTGATTATACCATATTTGTGCTACCCCTTTGAGTTGGTAGGTTGTTAACTTTGCCTTATCCTCCGACCTCACACCTATGATAGCCAAAATCTTATAGTTTTCATCAATGAACTCTTGAGGGTCCAAACTCACCTTTGATCCATAGAATTTTAGAGGATTTATTCTCATGAAGTCTCTCACCTGAGATGCTGGTGTAAGAGCATGAGCGGCTTGGATTCCTTGGTTGGCCTGATTGGCCACAATTTGTCCAAGAAAAATGAGACCATCCTGAAGCTCTCTATTAGGCGGTTGCTCATCGAGTGTGCGAAATTTTCTTCTTCTAATGTTAGGCATGATCTAGCATAGTAAAGGACAATCGTTAGGGGAAAACCTTACCTCAACTTCTATAGCAGGACATAGAGGAAGAAGGGAAACATTTCCTAAATGACTCATAGCCTCTAGATCATATTTGTGGCACACAACACAACCATCAACAAGACTCTAATCGATATAGTGTATTGCACTCTGAGGATCTAACAACCTAGTGCTTTGATACTAAGTTTTTCATGACCCAAGCCTAGGGCCTAGACGTGACACGACAAGAAGAAACTGAAGGGACCCTAAGTAAGCCTCTTAGAACATCATTACACATCCTTAGTCACGGAAGCAATAAAATAGCAACAAAAGAGTACAAATAGGGAAAACACCCGGGCTAAGGGACATTATTTATATCATAAAAATAAGAGTCAAGAGAGAGTCAATACTCATAACATTACATATGATATGTCCAACAACACCTCTAATACATAGATTAGAGTGGGAGCCAAGACAAGCAATCGGGCTCACCCTCATAGTTAACATTTAAATAAAAGAAAGGTAGTTCTAGAACATAGTAAGAGATCATAAGCAACATCTCCGAAATGGAGGACTCACCAACAAGCTTGAGTGGAGGCATACTAGCCACGAGAATGAAGATTCTCAAGCGAGGCTTTGGTTCCTACATGGTGACATCCTATAGGCATAGAGTATGTGTTAGTACGTTTGAATGTACAAAGTATATAGGATGCAATATAACAAGTGATAAGTACCACAATCAAAATGCATATCATAGACAATGAATAGACATATAGAAATATAACATGTATGAATGATACTTGAAGTAAAATTATGCTTACAAGTGATAAGCACCATAAGCAAAATGCATAACATAGGCAATGGATGAGCATATAGCAATATGGCATGTATGAATGATACTTGAAGTAAAATT
This sequence comes from Solanum virginianum, assembly GCA_000787875.1. Taxonomy (NCBI): domain Eukaryota; kingdom Viridiplantae; phylum Streptophyta; class Magnoliopsida; order Solanales; family Solanaceae; genus Solanum; species Solanum virginianum. The sequence goes on along the minus strand of DF358886.1, from coordinate 59,608 downwards.
ATGCTTATATAGAACATAATACATGTGTAAGGAGTGACATTCTTACTAAAATCCAAGGCCTACCACCACCTTGGAGAGGCACGTGAGGTACAAACCCCTTTATGAGGTTGATGGAGTACAAATCCCCCAACAATGTTGATGGAGTACAAACCCCCGAATAAGGATAATGGGTACGAACCCCTAACAAGGTTGTACGGGCCTGTCACCTCCCAAGCAAGGCGATCGAGGTATAAACCCCTCAATTAGTGGAGCCTGGGGTTCGGAAGCTCAAATTGGAATTCTAAAAGTTTTAATAGTTCCAGATGGTCAGACTAATGCTAGAAATGACTTAGTTGTAATTTTTAGATCTTCTGAGAATAATTTGAGTTTTTAAGTCTGAAACTAATTTAAATGAGTTTTCTCAAGTTTTGGGTCAAGAAGTCCTCCATTGCAAATTTTGATATTTTCGTTGGATTTGGAACATCAATTTTGGTCTAGGAGGATCTTTCATTCAGTTCTGGGAGCTTCGTTTGTTTTTGGACCTATCAGTAGTTTTTTATATTGGGAAATGGGACCCATATTGGCATAAAATGACCTCCGTTGGAAATTTTGACCGCACCATTGAATCTGGAATGTTGTTTCTGATAAGATTTCATATATGAATTGTATTCTTGTGATTTCAGATGAGGTTGGAACATCGAAATTAAGTTTAAGCAGTGGGTGGAAATTGAAAATTTGGGCAACATGGCCCAATGAGGTGCTGCCACATGGTAGATCTGGTTTTCCAAAACCTTAAAGCGGTAGATTTTGCAGCAAACATTGCTAACATTTTCCCTAACTTGAACTATACTTTTCTCTCTCATTTTTGGTCCGATCGGAGTAATTCAAAA
>DF358886.1:31906-54325 GCA_000787875.1 Solanum virginianum | reverse complement strand
GAACTTATGCATTGGCCAGCCGGCATGACTAGGAGGTGTCGCCAAATGTCATCACAGGTATATTACTGGTTTTTTCTCGAGATGTGTATGCACAAATCGATCCTGGTTCTACATTATCATATATCTCTCCTTTGGTTTCTAATAAACTTAGGATAAAGTCTGAGCCAATGGAGTCTTTCGAGGTAACTACACCAGTTGGGGATTCTATTACTGCCAGTCGAGTTTATAGAGACTATTCGGTATTTATTTGTGGTCGTTGTACTATGGTTGATCTGGTAGAGTTAGATATGTCTGAGTTCCATGTGATTATGGGTATAGATTGGTTAGCTCCTTGTTATGCTAATGTTAACTGTCAAAAGAAGATAGTTCATTTTTAATTTCTGGGGGAATCAGTTATTGAGTAGGTAGGTAATATTGTATCATTGAGGGGTAAATTTGTTATCGGTTTCCTATTGCTGAAAGAGAAATTGACTACAGTTCCAGTCCTGACTCTTCCTGAGGTTCCAGGTGGGTATGTGATTTATTGTGATGCCTCTAGTATGAGTTTGGGATATGTGTTGATGCACCATGGCAGGGTGATAGGTTATGCTTCCCGGTAACTAAGGAAACATGAAAAGAATTATCCTACTCACAATTTGAAGTTCGCTGCGGTGATTCATGCCTTGAAGATGTGAAGACATTATTTATATGGGGTTCACGTTGATATTTATACCAATCATAAGAGCCTCTAGTACATTAGACAGACGGAGCTGAACTTGTGGCAGCGAAGGTGGTTAGAGTTACTAAAAGATTATGATGTTGACATTCTCTACCATCCTGGGAAAACTAATATTATGGAAGATGCACTTAGCCGCAAGTCCATGGGTAGTTTAGCGGACACGCCTTCAGAGAGGAGAGAGATGGCCCGCGATATTCATCAGTTGGCTAGTCTTGGAGTTCGCTTGGTTGATTCTGAAGATGTTGGGGTTTCTGTTCGAGGTATGGCTGAATCTTCTATTACAGAAGAGATTAAGTAGTGTCAGTATGAGGATCCTATTCTGGCTCAGTATAGAGACACAACCCTGAAAAAGGGAAAGACCCCGTTTGAACTTACCTCCGACATAACATTATTATTTAGGGGCAGGTTGTGTGTACCTGATGTTGCGGGTTTGCGGCATCAGGTTATGGGTGAGGCACATTATCCCCCTATTCTATTCACCCAGGGTCGACGAAGATATACCATGATCTCAGATGTTTATATTGGTGGGATGGTATTAAAAAAGACATAGCAAAGTTCGTCACTCAGTGTCCGAATTACCAGAAGGTCAAAATTGAGCACCAGAAGCCCGGTGGGCTATTGCAGGATATAGAAATACCGATGTTGAAGTGGGAGATCATTAATATGGATTTTCTTATAAGTTTAACTCGCACTCCACGAAGGTATAATTCCACTTGGGTTATGGCTGATCGGCTAACAAAATCAGCCCATTTTCTTCTGGTCCATACTACCTGCTCAGTTGAGAATTATGCTTCATGGTGTTCCTATATCTATTATCTCCGACAGAGGTGCCCAGTTCACGGCAAATTTTTGGAGATCATTTTAAGATGGCTTAGGGGCACAGGTGAGTCTCAGTACAGCATTCCATCCCCGGTCTGACGGACAGGCCGAGCACACTATTCAGACATTGGAAGATATATTGCGGGCCTGTGTTATCGATTTCAGAGGTAGCTGGGATGATCATTTGCCACTGGTTAAATTTGCTTATAATAATTTTAGAGTTTCAGATTGGTGATTGAGTATTCTTTAAAAGTGTTACCTATGAAAGGTGTTATGAGGTTTGGCGAGAAACGAAAGCTCAGTCCGAGGTATTTTGGGCCATATCAGATTATCCGTAAATTAGGCAAGGTTGCCTATGAATTAGATCTGCCAACTGATCTGAAAGCAGTACACCCAGTATTCTATGTTTCTATGCTTTGTAAGTGTGTTGGTGAGCCTTCCAGAATCTTCCCTGTGGATGATATCCAGGTCATAGAAGAATTATCTTATGAAAAGCAGCCCATAGCTAAATTGGATCATCAGGTAAGGAAGTTACGAAATAGAGATATGGCTTCTATTAAAGTGCTATTGTGAAACAATAACCAAGAGGAAATGACTTGGGAAGCAGAAGAGCAGATAAAAAGGAAGTATCCTCACTTGTTTTCAGTGCCTACAAGTAATTCAATTCTTTGTTTGACTTTGTTGCTTGCTAAATAAATTGTTGATCAACAGATGTATTGTTGTGATAGTTGGAAAGGAAACTCCCCCAAACTGTTTGTATGACTTGTAAAGGTAGTTTAACATTCGAGGACAAATGTTCTAAGGGGGAGGATGTTAGATACCATATTTCACGCATTGGAACAATTATGAAAATTTGGGACCAAAATTGGAATTAATTGGAAGTTGGAAAATTAGATTTTTCTAGCTGTTTTGAGTTTCAATTATTGAGTTGTGATTTTATTGATTCCATCAGCTTCGGAATACCGAATCTGGTCTAGGGGAGCTTGCAGAGTTTATGGAGTTAAAATAGAGATTTTAGGTCAGAAGTTGCATTTTTAGTTGTTACCGGAGCCAAAGTTTGACTTTGGTCAACCTCTGGGGTTGGGAAGCTCGAATTGGAATTCTGAAAATTTTAATAGTTCCAGATGGTTAGACTAATGCTAGAAATGACTTAGTTGTAATTTTTAGAGCTTCCAAGAATATTTTGAGTTTTTGAGTCCGAAACTAGTTTAAATGAGTTTTCTCAGATTTTGGGTCGAGAAGGCCTCAATTGCAAATTTTAATATTTTTGTTGGATTTGAAATGTTGATTTTGGTCTAAGAGGATCTTTCGTTCAGTTCTGGGAGCTTCGTATGTTTTTGGACCTATTGGTAGTTTTCGATATTGGGAAATGGGACCCACATTAGCATAAAACAACCTCCATTGGAAATTTCGACCGCACCATTGAATCTGGACATCAAAATGGATTGTATTCTTGTGATTTCAGAGGAGGCCAAAACATCAAAATTAAATTTGAGCAGTGGATGAAAATTAAAAGATAGGGCCACGTAGCCTAATGAGGTGCTGCCATGTGGCAGATCTGGTTTTCCAGAACCTTAAAGCGGCAGATTTTGCAGCAAACGTTGCTGACATTCCAATTGGGTGCTGCCATGTGGTAGACAAGGTTGGATAAAGCTGCAGATTGTTGCAAACATATTCAGCAGCTTCTTCATTTTTTCCCAACTTTGAGCTTTAATTTCTCTCTCATTTTTAGACCGATTGGAGTGATTCAAAAGGCTAAGTTGTATAATTTTTCGAGGAGAACAACGTGGGAGCTTCAGAAATTGATTTTTCTGCATCTTTTGAGGTACAAATTGCTAGATTTGCTGCTGCATTTTGATATTTTCAAAAAATTTAACATGCGATTTCTTCCTCATATTAGCTCCATTTTTAAACGGTTTTCGCTACTGAATTCCTTATCACTTGGGGAACATTTTCATGTAAAAATTTCTAGATTCTGATGACTTTTTCTGTCGACAAGATTTTTGGACCATTTTACCCTTTTCATTCGAATTAATTGATTTTTGTGTCGTTAGATTCGTTATATAATTATGATGTTATATTTGAATATATTTTGGTGAATTGAAGCGTTATAGAAATGGAAAAAGCTTCGGAATTGGCGTGATTCGAGACTTTATATAAGGCAAGTAGATTTGAGTTAGTATTTGAATGTATAAGCATCTATGTTGGCCTAGAGGTAAGCCGTTGGATCGAATTTATGAATGTTGTTGAATGATGAAAAAGAGAGTTACAATTGTGGTATTGCTTTTTGGATTAGATGTTGTAGTTGTTGTCGATTGATGTGGCCGAGTTGAATTCTTGGGGTGGCCTATTTTCAGGGGAAGTGCTGCCCAAATTTTTATAGAATTAAGGGCAAAGTTGGAATTTAATGCCCAAAAGGTGTTTAGCTAATTGTTTGGCATTTTATGACTTGTTTGTAGACCTTGGGCAGTCCGAAGCATAAGTTGGATTTGGCTTGCGTCTGGATTGTGTTGGAGAGCATTTGAGGTATGTAAAGCAACCTTTCATTTCGGCATGTCTTAGTTAAAATAGGCTGCGATACGAGCCTCGAGGAAACTCTATTCTCGCAATCCGAGCATGTGTATGGTCCGTATTTGTTCCTTCGTATTCTTATGTTAATATGTCATAACGTTGGTTCTTATGTCTTTGGAATTCATAAGTTGCAAAGAGTATGTGAAATTTGATTAGCTTTGAAAGAATCTATCTTTTAAACGATTTTGAAACTACAAACGTCTGTAACTTCTATAGAAAGGCTCAGATTGCTTTGGTGAAAGAAGTTATTCTTTAACGATTTTAAAAATACAACGTCCATAACTTTTACAGAAAGGCTCGGATTGCTTTAAATTCCTCGTAGGAGTTTGTATGATCTAGGATGAGTATGTTCTTCATAAGTTGGGCCAGTTCGGGTCTCCATTATCTGTGGGTCCTGCGATGCCCTTTTATGCGATTTCGATAACTTCTGAAAGAATATGTAATAATTATCACTCTGATTTTAGATATGACTATTTTACTTATCTTTTGGAGTTATGATAATGATTTTATGGATATGATTACTCACTACTCTGCTTGTGCCTACTATGATATCGTTCACCAGTTCTCGGGCTGGTTGATTGTCGTGCGCATTATGATGTACTCCGGTGTTATGCTGTGTTTGGGTGAGTACAGAGACGGCGATACGTAATGCCTGACTCACTTGTATATTATGAGGTGTTTGGTGATATACTATGTTTGGGTGAGTACAGAGACGGCGATACGTAATGCCTGACTCACTTGTATATTATGAGGTGTTTGGTGATATACTATGTTTGGGTGAGTACGGGGATGGCGATACGAAACGTCCGGCTTGCTTATGCTACTTTTATGATGTGATATATGACGGGGATTCAGAGATTTAAAACTTTCTGGTGTTATGCTGTGTTATGGCACCATCGACGGGCAGGCGACCATATTTTCTATGCCCTATGCATGATTTGTATTTTGAAAGTAATCAGTTTAATACTTTTTGATATGAATTTGCCTTACATACTTTTGTTTCGATTACTACTCAGATTTACATTCTGTACATTCTGCTTTACATATTCAGTACGTACTTCATATTGACCCCCCTTCTTCGGGGGCTGCGCTTCATGCCCGCAGGTACCGACGTACAGTTTAGTGACCCACCAACTTAGGATAATTTTCTGTTGTTTGGAGTGCTCCCCCTATTTGGGAGCCCACTTTTGGTATACACTTATTCGTGTTTTGTATATATTTATTCAAGGGTACGGCGGGACCCTGTCCCGTCCTATGATTCTGCCAGTTTGTGAAGAGGTTTGTGGACATATATGTGTGTGGGTTGTGCCTAGTATGTTTGATTAGACTTGCATGATGTGTATGATGGGCGATTTTACCCGCCATGGCGGCCTTGTCGGCCCCGTATATGTATATATGATGATTTGTTGACCTTGTGTGGTCTCTTCTGATGTGTAGGATTATTTTGGGATAGTCCGTAAAACAAAGAAAACTCTATCTAATTTTTTTTAAATATAAGTCATCTATTTGTAACTCGACTTTGTAAGTGTGTTTGGGGGTCCAATTCGGGCTCTAGTCATGGCCCACGGGGTTGGGTCATGACAATAAATTCATTCAACACACAAGATATGCATTGGACCTTCAATTTCTCAAGAAACTACAACCGGACATTTTATCAACCACATGGCAGATGTATAGTGCTAGTGTAAAACCGTCAAACCCAATACCATAAGCTTGCCCCTATAATCATGACTAAGGCTTTGAACTACTTTGACTAAAATAACTTTAGGACATTGAAGATTGGATAGGAAGATTTGAAGCTTGAGTGTGATCCTTAAGATCTGGAAAGAGTTTTGAGACTTGAATTTAGGAGTAAAATATTTTGCTAAGTGTTTGAATGAGTATTTGGAAATGTTTTGAATGATATGAGGGTAAAATATGGCTAAGTATAGGTATTTTCACATTTGGGAACACTTAGGCCTAAGACCTAAAAGCCTTGGACAGATATAAAAATCACTGGCAACAAAGTACACAGGTTCCCATTTGGTTCGCGACAAAGACCTTTCGTGGAGACAAAATTAATACATGTCTGTGACAACTGTACGTCGTGACACTGTCGTGGATCGATTCTGGATAAGGAAAATTATGAAAAATGAAATTGCTAATCGTTTGCTCTTAAATCAGGGTTAGACCTATTTCTCACTCAATTCGACCCTCTGATCAAGAATACGACGTCAAAATTTTGATATCACACACGAATTTTGAGATATATAAAAATTATGATTTTGGGCACTTTCGAGGTATATTTTTGGGCATTTTGGGGTCGTTTCAATAAGGGAAAGAAGTCCATTATCTAAAAAACCTCTCATGACTGGTGTCATATGTAAAAGCCTCTACTATAACTTAACTTGAAAAAAATATATTATAGTGACCCTCTAGGTCATTTCTGTGGCTCCGCAAATATTTTATCATTTTGAAATTTTGCATAATGACCTCAAGCTAGTTGTGGCTTATTGACACAGATTGTTTGATTGTTGGGTAACACGTTTGACATTTATATAACTTTTTGAGTTTAACGAGATACTATATTGATGAATGATTTTTCAGGTAAAGTTCTAGTAAATGGCCTCGGAGTGGAATTATAAAGGTTTCATCGACCTTGGAATAACCAAATTAGGTTGGGAGCATATTCCGTGCAATTATATCAAGTTTTACAAATTTACCCGCTAAAATAGGTCAATAGTAAACATTAGTTAATGTTCTTGAGAAATGTGCTCCAAATGAAAATTTGAATGCATCATTGGATTCGGAACGTCAATTTGGTCTAAGAGGACCTTTTGTTCGATTTCTGGAGCTTTCGGGTCTGTTTTGGGCCTTTTTGTAGATTTTGATATTGAGAAATAGACCCACATTGGAATAAAGTGACCTCCGCTGGGAATTTCAACTACATCGTTGGGTTTGAAATGTCATTTCTGATATGATTTCATATATGGATTGTATTTTTATGACTCCGGAGGAGGCCAGAGCATCGAACTTAAGTTTAAGCAGCTACTGAATAAATTAAGGGCGGCGCCAATGTGGCCCACTGGAGCCCATCATGTGGCAGGCGGTGGATTTGAAAATAAAAAGGGAAAGTAAAGGGAAAATATCATACAAATCTGGAAAGCTTCCAAAATCATTTTAGTGGATGACCAAAACTTTTCAACGTAATATTTTCCTCATTTTTATCCCATTTGGGCGATTTAAAAGCCTAACTTGTATAGTTTTTGAAAGGAACACTGTAGGAGCTTTGGGATTTGATTTCGGCACATCGTTTGAAGTAAAATTTGATGTTTTCCTGCTGTAATATTGAATATGTTTTTGGTAACTTTGATATATGATTTCTTATCCACTTTGAGTTACAATTTAGTGAAATTTGGGTCTATTTTGTGTATTTTAGCGAGATGCACGCTGTGGTAATGTCAGAATTAATTGATGATGCAGTATTTGGTGAAAAATATAATTTTCGCTACTGTTTATGTCATGGTTTTTTGGGAAAATTCAAAATACGATATCTTGGCCATTTCTTATCGAAATTAAGTAAAATTTAGGTCTAAATTGTACTACTTTTTGAGACCTACAACATGGAATATTACAATTTTGATAATTTAACTGTATTTTTAAGGAATCTAGCTGGGAAGCTACTGTACACATATGTTATTTTCTGATAAAAAATGTTATTGGTTTTTGGGTTGTTTCTCATTTTTCTGAGCCTCGTTTTGACCTCAAATTTTGGCTATAGAATAGGGATGATGTACGGGTCATTTTATAAAGGTTAGTTTGGTAATTTGGATATGGGCCCCACTTTTTCCCGTATTAGTCACAATCGACCTATTTTTCCCTGTTTCTTGGGATATTATAACCAAAACAGTCATAATTATATTGTGATTTATATTTTTACAATTGAGCGGCATTTGGAGGTGGTCAAGTAGGGTAAAAATTGTGTGGACTAATCTAGAGTACGTGGATTCGCCTTTCAGGTAGGCTAGGCTTTCTCTAAACCCTAGACTGACTTGAAATATTTGTATATTTGAGTTGGAATATGTAAAAATATACTGTTTATGGATGGAGTTGTGGAGTATATATTGTCTATGGCTAGATGTAATTTGGGTGTCATATGTAATATATATAATGTTATGGGATGGTAGTTGTTATATTAAGGGTTGTATTGGTTGTAGCTGCTATATTACCTGAGTTTTTATATTATATGACTATGAAAGGGCTTGAAAGGGGTTGATTGGAGTTGTGAACATGTGGCAGGTATGTACACTGAGCTTGACTCTTGCTTGTATGTATGTGTGGTCTGAGGCTACCAGAATATACTAGTTATTGAGATTGACATGTGATTACATGCTACCACATGCATTGCATCTAGTATCTATATCTGGTTTATATGTATATGCATGATGTGGTTGTGGCAATCTTTATCTTTTCTGAGTACTTCTGGCAGAATTTCCTGATTAAACATGATTCTTTATTGCCTAGTGGTCTATATGACCTTATATACTGTCGTTAGCTGTCATGTACTTGCGCCACTAGTTAGTGACTGGAGAGACACACCATGTTCTAAAGATAGGTATAGTGTATTTGTATGAGTGTGTATTGCCTATTGCTACAGAGATATGCAGACTCAGAGACTGTGCATTTGATTCTATGTCATGCCATAACTCAATTACGAGCATACTATAATTTTGTTGGGCCTATTTGTCGAGGGTACCTATGATACCCCTGTTATTACCACACTTTTATTTCCATTATATTCGGTGGGATATGGTTGCTTGCTGAGCCTGATTCTATTTCGATTATTGAGGTCTACGTATTGTTATAGTGAGGTTAGTTTCTACTTTGTGTCCCTTGCATACCTTGGGAATGAGTTATTTATTATGACTTGGGAGAGATGGTATGATAGGGGGATCTGGATCTGGATAAAGAGAGAGAGGGAGATTTTTCTTGTGTTACGCTCTAAGACCTAGATGACATACCCTGTTGTTCAAGTCTCCAGTGGTCATGTTCGGGTATCTAGACCCAGGTGACATTTTCTGTGGTCTTAGTCTCCGATGGTCACTTCCAAGTGTCTGAGAGTAGGGTGTCGATTCTAAAAGGGTCAGAGCAATTGCCATTACTTTAGGCCTAGGGTCCCATGGATTACACTTTTGGGGCTAGGCCCTAATAATTGATATTTTGGATCGAGGATCCCATTGATTACATTTGGGGGCATAGGCCTATTGATTAATATTTAGAGTTGAGACACAGTTATTATGTGAGAGGGATTCTTTCTCCTATGGAAGATAGATCCCACTGTTTCATATGTATATTTTAGATAGGGTGCCACGTACCAATACAGTGTCGAGGACCCAGAGTTACGTAATTGTTGGGGCGAGGCTCATGATTGATTACTCTTGGATCCACACACTTATTCATACCTTGATTGTGCATGGGTGTACCTCCTAGGCTAATAGGGGCCATTCAGGCTTAGATACTAAGGTCGTACACCCATATACAATCGACCCTTGTTCTGATAATGTGAATAGTTGAACTTTATGATGATTCTATGGGATTCTATGATCATTCTGAGGGATTCTGTGATGATCTATTGGTCCTATATTATGCACGGGTGTATCTTCTGGGCTTATGGGGGCCTAGTTGGTGCACTGACATAGATACTAAGGCCTTGCACCTACGTACAACACTATGCCTTAGTTGGGGGCAGTTGTGGTATTGGCCTATGCAGTCTTCATCTGTCAGTATCAATGTTCAGTACTTGGGTTGGTTTAGGTTTTCATTGTTCTTCACTTCCATTGGTTTAGATGTTGTTTGAGGGTTCCTAGACATGCCTATGCTTGGATCTGAGTTTGTTTTGTTACACTGCTGCAGTTCTCTATATATTTGGACTTTATTTATGTTCTGTAAATCACTCGGTACCCTCTAAGTCATTTTTGTGATTCCATGAATATTTTATCAGTTTGAGAATTTGCATAGCGACCTTGGGATAGTTGTGACTTATTGACACGAATTGTTCGGTTGTTGGTGACATGTTTGATATTTATATAACTTTTTGAGTTAAATGAGACACTATAATCGTAAAATGAATTTTCAAGTAAAGTCCTAGTAAATGGCCTTGGAGCGTATCTACGGTAGGCTAGATTGTAGCATGGTTTCCTTCTGAGCACGACTCTATTTCGATTATTGAGGTCTACGCATTATTATACTAAGGTTAGCTGCTACTCTGAGTTCTGAAATGGCCAAATTAGTTTAGGAGCATGTTCGGTATAATTATATCGAGTTTTATAAATTTAGCCATTGAAATAGGTCAATAGTTGACTTTAGTCAATGTCCTTGAGAAACGTGATCCAAATGGAAATTTTGATCATATCGTTGGATCCGGAACATCGAGTTTGGTTTATGAGAACCTTTCGTTTGGTTCCTAGGGCTTACGGGTGTATTTTGGGCCTTTTGGTAGATTTTGATATTGGAGAATAGGACCCACATTGGAATAAAATAAACTCCGATGAAAATTTCTACTACATCGTTCAGTCTGAAATGTTATTTTCGATCAGATTTTATATATGGATTGTATTTTTGTGACTCTGGAGGAGGCTGAAATATCAAAATTAAGTTTGAGTAGCTGTTGAATAAATTAAAGGCGGTACCGACGTGGCCCTCTAGGAGCCCACCATGTGGCAGTCAGTTGATTTGAAAATAAAAAAGGAAAGTAAAGGGGAAAATATCGTACAAATCTGGAAAGTTTACAGAATTATTGTAGTCGACGACCAAAACTTTCCAACGTGATATTTTCATCATTTTTTATCCAATTTAAGCGACTAAAAAGCCTAACTTGTACATTTTTCTGAGAGGACACTGTGGGATCTTCGAGATTTGATTTTGGCATGTCGTTTGAGGTACAATTTGACATTTTCCTGCTGCAATATTGAATATATTTTTGGTAACTTTGATATGCAATTTCTTATCCATTTTAAGTCTGAATTTGGTGAAATTTGGGTCTATTTTGTGTATTTTTGCAAGGCGCACATTGTGGGAATATCAAAATTAATTTATAACGCTCCGTTTAGTGCAAAAATACAATTTTTCCTGTTATTTACGTCATGGGTTTTTGGGAAAATTCAAAATATGATATCTCGATCGTTTCTTATCGAAATCAAATAAAAAATGGGTCTAATCTGTACTACTTTTCTTGACCTACATCATGGCATATTCAAATTTTACTAATTTAGCTGTATTTTTAAGAAATCTAGCTGGGAAGCTGCTATACATATACATTATTATTCGATAAGAAATGTTATTATTTTTTGGACTATTTCTGATTATTTTGAGCCTTGTTCTGACTTGAATATTTGGTTATAGACTCAGACTGATGTAAGCGTCATTTTATGAAGATTGGTTTGGTATTTTAGATATGGGCCCCACTTTTCCCCATATTAGTCCCAATCAACCTATCTTTCCCTGTTTCTTAGGATATTATAGCCAAAATAGCCGTAATTATATTGTAATTTATATTTTGATAGTGAAGCGGCATTTAAAGGTGGTAAGACAAGGTAAAAATTGTGTAGACTAATAATCTGGATTCACGTGGATTCACCTTTCAGGTAGGCTAGGCTTTCTCTAAATCATAGACTGAGCTGGAATGTTTATATATTTGAGTTGAAATGTGTAAAAATGTACTATTTATGATGGAGTTGTGGAATATATATTGTATGTGGCTAGATATAATTTGGGTGTTGTATATATAAATCTAATTTTTTGGACGATAGTTTTTGCATTAAGTGTTGTGTTGGTTGTAGCTTTTATATTACCTGAGTTCTTACATCATATGACTATGAAAGGGCCTAAAAGGGGTTGGTTAGAGCTATGAACATGTGACAGGTATGTACACTGAGCTTGATTCTTTCCTGTATGTGTTTGTGGTCTGAGGCTACTAGAATATACTAGCTATTAAGGCTGACCTGTGATTACATGCTACCCTATGCGCTGAATCTAGAATCTATATCTTTTTGGTATGTATATGCATGATGTGGCAGTGGTTAACTTTATCTTTTTTGAGTACTTTTGGTTGAATTTCTTGATTAAACATGAGTCTATATTGCCCTGTGGTCTATATGATCCTCTATACTGTTGTTATATGTTATGTACTTGTGCCACTGGTTAGTGACTGGAGAGACACACCATGTTTTGATAACAGGTATAGTGCACCTATATGAGTGTGTATTGCCTGTTGCTACAGAGATTTGCAGACTCAGAGACTGCGCATTGATTCTATGTCATACCATGACTCGATTACTAGCATACTATGATTTTGCTGGGCCTATCTGTCGAGGGCACCTATGATACCCCTATTATTACCACACTTTTATTTCCATTATCTACGGTAGGCTAGATTGTAGCATGGTTTCCTTCTGAGCACGACTCTATTTCGATTATTGAGGTCTACGCATTATTATACTAAGGTTAGCTGCTACTCTGAGTTCTTTGCATACCTTGGGAATGAGTTGTTTATTATGACTAGGGAGAAATGATATGACTGGGGATCCGGATTTGGATCCAGTTAAAGAGAGAGAGAGAAAGAGATTTTTCTAATGTGATGCTCTGAGACCTAGATGACACACCGTGTTGTTCAACGCTTCAGTGGTCACGTCTGAGTATCTAGACCTAGGTGAAGCTTCCCGTGGTCCTAGTCTCCGGTGGTCACGTCTGAGTGTCCGAGACCGAAGAGTATATTCTTAAAGGGTCCAAGTAATTGTCGTTAGTTAGGGCATGGGGCTCTATGGACTAGACTTTTGGGTCTAGGCCTCGATGGTGGATATTTTGGGTCGAGGACCCCATTGATTATATTTGGGGGCGAGGCCCTATTGATTGATATTCGGAGTTGAGACACACTTGTTATGCGAGGGGGATTCTTTCTCCCATGGGGGATATGTTCCATCGTACCACATGTGTATTTTGAATCGGGTGCTATGTACCGGCACAGGGTCGAGGACCAAGAGTTATGTGACTGTTAGAGCGAGGCCCCTGATTGATTACCCGTGGATCCATACACCTATTCACACCCCAATAGTGCGTAGGTGTACCTTCTAGGATAATGGGGGCTTAGAAGGCGTTTAGGCTTAGACATTAGGGCCTCATACCCACATAAAACTAACCCTTGTTCTGATGATGTAGAGAGTTGGGCTCTATGATGGTTCTATGGGATTTTGTGATGGTTCGAAGGGATTCTGTGATGATGTGTTGGTTCTATTTTGTGCGCAGGTGTACCTTCTGGGCTTATGGGGGCCTAGTTGGCATACAAGCATAGATACTAGGGCCTTGCAGCCAAGTACAATACTGTGCCTCAGTTGGGGGTAGTTGTGGTATTGGCTTATGCAGTCTTCGTCCATCAGTATCGATGTTTAGTACTTGGGCTGGTTCAGATTATCATTGTTCTTCATTTTGATTGGTTCAGTTGTGGTTTGAGGATTCCCAGATATGCCTATGCCTTGATCTGAGTTGGTTTTGTTATACTGCTGCAGTTCTCTATATATTTGGACTTTATTTATGTTCACTATTTCATTCGGCCGGCCAATGATGCCTATTGGGTGCCTTTTCTGGTACTTACCCCTACTTCTGCATCTTTCCATGGTGCAGGTCTAGGTACAGGCTACGATAACTGACTTGGGGCACTTTGGGAGCACTAAGGAGGCTTTTGGTGAGCATAACAGATCTGATTTCAGTCTTCTTCCTGTTAGCGGCCATCTTTTGTATTCAAACACTTGCCATTTACATGTAGTTTGGATTCGTATATCTAGATTGTTATTTTGGTTATGTACGTAGATAAGTATATTTAATTTTGAGTCTATAGTAGCTCCATACAGTTGACTTCCAGGTACTGGGATAGGTTGTTAACTTATTTTGTATGCCATTAGCTATTGTTATGCTTAGCTATGATACACATACGCTGATGTAATCAAATCAAAACTCATATAGGCCTCACATAGATCATGTATCTGTTGGAATCATTTTCCTTCGGCACAATCATATCTAGCCAGAACCATTTTACTTTGACTTTTTATCACACTTTCCGAAACCATTTCCCTTCGAGATTTATCAATTCTACCTGAAATCATTCCCCTTCGGCTTTTCATCAATAGTGGGATTCAATCAATGTTTCATTTCAACACATTAATCACTTTAAGATGATCATAAAATTATGCAAAGGGTACACTTGATTCGCAAATTCAGTAATCAAGTCAATCTATCTCATCATTTTTTTCACTAATAGAATCATCATCAATTAAATCATAAATAGTAATATAAAATTGCTTTTCAAGTTCTCAATAACCACTTTTCATGATCATTCAAGACTACTTATCAAAAGAGTTAATATTTTCACTAGTATCCTTCAACGAATTCACCACGATATCAATTTTATACAACACTTGTTCAATATCACATTTATAATAGCTCAATAATCATTTCAACAAATAGCATTAATTACTACTCAATACTTGAGTCAATATACGCAAATTCACAATTTGTCATAAATGGGGATCACATAATCAATCAATTGTCTCAATATAAGGATCAATATCACCAACCAACATTTTCTAACACTCAAGCTATACCAACAAGTATATACCAAATCATGAATCAAGTTCGCATACTATCACATAGCTATTTTATTACCCCATCACTTTTATTAAGACTTTTTATGAATAATTCACCCATTTCTAAATCCCCATTACTTTCCAACTGTAACACTTTTCAAGTTCTAAGGTTAGGATATGGAAATTATTATAGCAAAACCTAATTTGAGGTCCCCATGTAAGACCACTATCTATGGCTCATGGTTTGGATTATGGGTTGTAGATGGGACTCGTGGTTGGGTCAATGACTTGGTGAAATTTGGGTGTTTTGGTTGGATACAAGACGAATCCTTATGGACTATAAATATATGTATGAGTTATGATATAGGTTCATGATTGAGATTTAGAAAGAGGGTGAAATGGAGTTCAACAGGATGAGACCACCTCATGGGTCATGGTATTATTGACGAACCGTAAAAGGAATTTGTGGTTTGGGAAATGGAAATGGGAATTTGGCTAAGCAACGAAGGGAAGAACAAAGGTTATTGATGATTTGTAAATTCAATGACAACCCATAGAAGTAGACCATGCAACTTAGCCATGTTTCATGGTTTCTGAACCTTATTCATGGACCAATAGGATGGGCTGGTAGAACCATTGATGAGTGTAGATTGGGTCCATAGTTTTGGGGTTCAAGTTCAAATCTCTAAACTTTTGGTAATAGATAGGATGAGACCTCTTCCTTAAGCTATACCAGTTTTGTGGTTTCCCTTTGGCCAGTTTTAATTAAGGGTGTTTTTAACTTTTCTTCCACCCTTAAGTCCTAAACTATGTCATTTTTGTTCCTGAACATATGATTTTCGATCTAATTCTATGGATTTCACTCTCATTCCAAATCGCTCTTCAAAATTTCTTAACTCTAACCACTCCATTTATTCTCAAGGCCTCCATTGAAGTTAAGGCTAGAGTTTTAAGAATAAGCTTCCAACTTCTAGAATTTTCTTCTCATTTGGCATACTAGGTAGGTGGGTTTAATTCATGGGTACCTTCTGCCATTGGAGTGCAAATATTTTTCAACTAAAACTCCTAATTACATTTATGTAAATTATGGGTGTTTATAAATTTTGCTTCGACTGCACATACTGTTATGTGACATCATTTGTTACAAATTTATATTTACTTTCAAGAAATTGAAGATTTACAAGGTATCCCTATGCTAAGCTATAATACCTCTCAAAATATTTTCTTATGACCTTATGAAAAATGTCTTACATAATCAAGAGGCAAAATTGTGTGGGGAAATGACCTCTTTTGAATTTTTGATCGACAGCATCAGAAAATATTTTTTCATAAGACTTTGCATTTTTAGAAGAGTCATGACCTCTTAGTATTGTGAAGAGAATTTAATTCAATACAAATGCAATCTAAACTCATTGTTGAGTCAAAATAGGTGGAAATTGAAATTTATTCTAAAATGACCTACAGTGAGTAAGTTTGTATCGCGCCTATGTTTCACCACAATTCAAAATTTCTCTAACAATTTCAAGTTTAAGTGAAATCATTTGGAACTTATTCCTTACCAACTGTAAATGATTTTGGAATGGTTTTTACCACTGAAGCCCACACTATAAATAGCCTTTAACCCCCAAATTGAACTCATTATTCATTAAATCATCCATTACAAAAATTCTCTCTCTAAAACTACTCTCAAGAGCTTTCTTCTTCAACAAGCAAGGATCTCCATTGAAGATCAACTCAAGCTCTCTACTTTCTCTTCAATTTCTAAGGATAATAGTAAAGGTATGTTAGCTATTATTCATAGAATGCTTTCTTCTATGGAGCTCCTTGTATATTCTAAATTTTTGCCCGATTGCAAGTATGCAAATTGTATGGATCTTCTCTATTTCTGCTCAATTTCTTCAACTATGATGGATGTTATGTCTATTGATCAATCCCAATATGGATTCAAGCCAATTACATGAAAATGATAATTTTTTCATGAATGGTTTCAAGTATATGATGATTATGACTTTTTTAAAATTGATATTGGTACCTTTATAAATGATTCAATTGCATGCTTCCTACATGATTTTCATCTATTGCATGATTTTATCTCAATTGCTCATGAACCCATATCCGACCCTAATTTCCCTATGTTAAAGCTATGATCTTATGACTATGATTTTAAGTATGAAAGTATGATTTAATGATGATGATTTTGTGATCATGACAGTGCTTTTATGATGATGATGATGTTATGTTGATAATGATGAGGGTGACTTATGACCCTAATGTTTATGAAATAATGATAAGATAGAGAGTATACCCACACTATATGTAAAGTTATATAAATGATTGTTCCTATGATATGATGAGGTCGTGATACCTATTTTACTCAGCTATGAAAGTATGACTTTTAAACTATGATATATATATTCCATTGGATATTACTTATCAGCGAGAGGACATTCGTATATTCCATTATCCCTTATCTCTGAGCCACTGTAAGATGATAATGATGATGTTTAAATGCTTATAAGGTATGGTAATAGATCAATATAGATTTTTAATGGACACTCACCTTGATAGGATATAGCTTAAAGGGTAGGGCCAAAATGATGGATTCACACCGTGATAGGATAGAGTCTATAGGGTGAGGATCGGGTGTACCTTGGTAAAGTAGACTCCTCTTTTACTCGATGTTGAGGGAGCATTGGGACTCCATGTAATAGTCCACATGGTATTTATTTCAGTTATGGTCTTGCTCCCATATATGTATGTCCACTAGGATATGAAATGTCTTATGATGCTTCCACATATAATTTTAAAGGTGTATTGATCATGCATATCTTGTCCTTATTCTATTACTATGTCTATGTATATTGTTATTATGTATGATGATCTTAATATATTGCATGCTTACATACTTAGTACATTTCAATATTTAGACATATACTCTTGCCTATATGATATCACCATGTAGAGGCAGACGATGATATCACTCCTCACTTTTGTGGCTAGGTCTTAGTATAAAGTACTATTGAAGATTGGTGAGTTTTCATACTTCATGGAAAAGATCTTATGCTCTTTCTTATGTTGATATCTCTAAGACTTTTGTGTACTTTCTTATCTTTAGGGTGAGCTGGTAAAGCAATGTTCTAGTCCTCACCGAGGTCAAGTATGTAGAGGCATAAATTGGACTAAAGATGTTGTAATTCCACCTAGGAAGACTCTTATGATGCTATGTTCTATTTTCTTACTCTTATGATTGCATATTTACCTTATGTATGCATATGATATGATCAAGAGGCTTGGATAGGGCACTTTCTGGTGTCACATTCGCCATATTATAGCTAGGCCCTAGGTTCGGGTCGTGACAAACTTGATATTAGAGCATAAGGTTTCAAATTATCCTAGGGAGTCTAATATACCACATCTAGTAGAGTCTTATTCATAGGTGTGAAGGGCACCACATCTATGAATAGGAGACTATTAGACGTTTAGGAAATCTTTATGTCGTGCCTTCAAGACTCTTTTCCTCTAGTGCTTGTTTTTTGAAATTTATAGAGAATGGCTTCATAATGTGCACCATTGTTTAGGGGAGTTAATGCTAATAAGGATCAAACCCCTTCGGCTCCCCAAGTTCCTCTAGAACCTCAAGCTGACCAACTAACTAATATGATCTTGTTAAACTTGACATGATCGATTTTGATGTTATTCTTGGTATAGATTGTTCGCATGCATTATATATTTCTATTGATTGTATAACCCATAGGTTCAAATTCCAAGTTCCTAATGAGCCAACTCTTCAATGGAAGGGCACCAATCGATATTCTAGGGTATGTCCATGTCCTATATGAAGGCTAGGAAAATGATTTCTAAGGGATATATATATATATATATCATGTTGTCCGGGTGAGAGTTTTGGAGTTTGATGGTCCTACTCTTGATTCGGTTCCTATAGTTAATGAATTATCTGATATGTTTCCCAGTATTCCACCCAAAAGGGAAATTAATTTTGGCATTGGTCTTCTACTCGATACTCAACCCATTTCAATACCTCCATAACGAATACCCACAATTGAGTTAAAGAAATTGAAGAAATAATTGAGGGATTCGCTTAATAAGGGATTTATAAGGTCTAATCTATCCCCATAGGGTGCTCCCCCTATTATTTGTAAGAAAGAAGGAAGGTTCACTTAGAATGTGTGGATTATTGGCAAATAAATAAGGTGACCATTAAAAGCAAGTATCCACGTTCAAGGGTTGATGATCTATTTGACAAATTACAATATGCAAGTTATTCCTCCAAAATTGATCTTAAATCCGGGTATCACCAATTGAGTGTGAAGGAGAGTGATATTCCCATAATGGAATTTTGGGCATGGTATGGACATTATGAGTTCTTAGTTATGACATTTGGGTTGACTAATTCCCCTGCCATCTTTATGAATTTGATAAAACAAATTTTTAATCCCTATCTAGACATGTTTTTGGTGGCGTTTATTGATGATATATTGATATACTCCTAGACTAAAAGGAACATATGGGTCACTTAAGAATTGTGTTGCAAACCTTGAGAGATAGACAATTGTTTGGCTAATTTACCAAGTGGTGAATTTTGGTTGAAGAAGGTGGCATTCCTTGGTCATATTGTGTTGGGTGATGATATGTCACAACCAAAAGCCTAGAGCCTAGACATGAGACAGCAAATGAGGAACCCTGAATAAGCCTCTAAGCATAAGTAACACATCATTTGTTGTGGAAGTGTAACAATACCAATTTAGGAGCCCTGAGTGTAGAAAAGTTGGTCTGAAAACTAATTGAGAACCTAGTTTAGGAGACCGTTTATGGCTTGTAAGTTGTTCTACGGCCCATAGGGTCAATTAATAAACATAGAACATTAGGTAGGGAAAAAGTTTTCAAGTGTGGAGTAACCCACAGACCAAGTTACGGCTTATAGTGTATCTTATGGCTCGTAGATAGATTTGTGACTGGGATCCCATACATGAAGGAAATTTTGAGTTTTTAGGAAAGTGACTTATGAGTTATCAGATGGCCCGTGGAAAGGGATATCACCCATATAAGGTTTTACGGAAAAAGGTCAGGAATAAGGTGAATATTTGGCTAAGTGTGGAAGGAGTCTACGAGTCCAACCACGACCCGTAAGGAATTGCACGGCTCATTCTGTTTATCATGGTTTACAATTTAGCAAAAGTCAGATTAAAGAATTCTCAAGTGTACCATTAGACAAAGGGACTTACGGCCCGTAAGTCAATCTAGCCCATGGTCAAGGTCTCGTAGATGACTTCTGACAGTTTTTAATAAGGGGCAATTCGGTCATTGCTATCAATTCTATTCCAAAACTATATCATTTTGGGGATAGGAAAGGAACCTATAATGCCTACAAGCCCTAATTTCTATCATTCTACACTCTCAAATTCTTTAAGCAAAAGAGGTCCTCAAGTACTCCCACGACCAAGGCTAGGTTTTCCAAGTTTCTTCCCTAAGGTTTCAATTCTATTTCTCTTTAGTTCCCCAGGTATGTGAGTTGATTTATGGGTATACTTTCACGCATAGAGTTTCCTATTATGCATTTTACCTTTCTTTAAGTTCCTAAATTCTAAATGCATGTTTATGATGATTTCATGATTCCTATGCTACTATATGATGCTCATAAAGTACAATGAGTATTTTTCTGAAGCATGATGTTGATTCCATTGTGGATTTTTCTATGATTAAGGTCGGGTGATTTTGATGTTCCCTTTTAAAGAAATTTCTTAAGAGTTATTTGATTTATGAAGAGTTAAGCCCATCTTATTTTCAATGAAAATTTCCTATAAATTTTGACTATGACTAGGACATTTATGAAAAGCTTCAAAATTAAAGTTTACCAAAGACATGTGTATGATAGTTATCCTTAAAAGATGTTTATGAAAGATTCTTAAGTTCAAACTACTCCTACAATTGCTATCTATGATTCTAAGTGTATGTTTCAAAAGATTTCTGTAGGATGACTTAGCATCGAGAGGACTAGAGATTGGGACTCATCCCATTAGTTGAGGCATGATCCCTTGAAGCTAAATCTCAATGTCCCTAACTATATGCCACCATAGGAGCCTTATAGGTTAGGCTAGTGGATCCACATCGACCCACAAGTTATGAAAGATGCAATTGCAATGTTACTAAGTTTTGAATATCCACCTTGGCAAGTAGGTTCCCCCTTTCCCAATGGAAGGAACACATTGGCCTTTTCCTAATGGAAGGAGTTTATTGCATTCCATGTAGTAGCTCACATGGTCTTATTGTCGGTTATGGTCCATTCCCATAAGTTTACATGATCTTATAATATGCCTTTAATTCATGTGTTTAATATGCATTGTCTTATATTGATCTAAGCTATATTCTTTGTCATGTTTAAGCTTATTTCATGATTCATTAATCTTATGTATACCTATATCTTCTGTTTAATTATGATGGAATTATAATTTCATTCATGCATTACATCTCACATACTTAGTACATCCTAACGTACTAACACATATTTTCATGCATGATTTAACCATGTAGAGATAGGTACTCCTCCATCAGCTCGTGGTTAGTCGTTGGCGTTCCAGACTGGCTTATTGTTATGGTGATCCCTTAGTTCGAGACTCTACCTAATTTCCACTCTTTTACATATTTTTATTTTTAGATAATGTATTTATTGGGCCATAAAGATGGTTTTGTAGACAATTCCTGTGAAGGGTGAATTTCTGAAGTTGAGTCTACAAACATGCTTACGAGTTTTAGAAGACTTTACGAGTTGTATACTTGGTGTCATTCCTTAGAGATCAGAGAGTGGGGAGTTGTTGAAAATCCATTAGATGAAACTCCCTATGGGCCATATAACTTTATTATGGGCCGTAGAGGGGTGTTGTAGAAGTCAGATCTAGTTTTGAAGAAGCAATACACAAAAGCCCGTTTACGGACCGTAAAATTTTATATAGCCTATAAAACATGTCATAGAGTCTACCGACCCAATTATCATATTTTGTTTTGGTTTTGTCACAACCCAAGCCTAGGGCCTAGATGTGACACAGCACATGGGGAACCCGAAGGGACCCCAAGTAAACCCTCTAACATATCATTACATATCCTAGGTCGCGGAAGCAATAAAATACAACAAGAGAGAGTAAATAGGGACAATGGGGCTAAGGGACAACTTCTGTATCATAAACATCAAGAGTCAAGAGAGAGTCGAAGCTCATAGCATAACACAAAACATGTCCAACAACACCTCTAAAACTTAGATACTTAGCGGGGGCCAAGAGAAGCTATCGGGCTCACCCTCATGGTCAACATATACATAACAGAAAGATAGTCTTGGAACATAGTATGAGATCATAAACATCGTCCCCGAAATGAAGGACCCACCAAAGAGCTTGAGAGAAGTCATACTGGCCATGTCGGGGAGGATGATCAACTGGGGCATGTATGAATGATGCTTGAAGTAAAACCATGTTTATATAGAACATAATACATATATAAGGAGAGACCATTACTAGTGCATATCCAAGGCCTACCACCCCTTGGAGAGGCGAATGAGGTATGAACCCCTCAACATGGTTGATGAGGTACGAACCCCCCAACATGGTTGATAGAGTACAAACCCCCCAATATGGTTATCAAGGTACAAACCCTTGACATGGTTGCATGGGCCTACCACCTCCCGAGCGG
>DF358886.1:10640-30169 GCA_000787875.1 Solanum virginianum | reverse complement strand
GATGGTGACCCTATTAAGTTACTGGAGATCTCTACTGGAACTTCTTCATATGTCAAGTTGTCTTCAACTATCCCTACAACATCAAGAGGCACAATAGCATTAGGATCACCCACACACTTCCTTATAATAGACACATGAAAGACCGGATGAGCCAATTCCATTTCTCTAGGCAAATCCAACTCGTAGGCCACCTTACCAATCCTTCTCATCTCCTTATAAGGACCCTGATATCTAGGGCTTATCTTGCCCTTCTTATATATGCAAACTCAATCAATGGAAGATGATCATCCCAACTACCCTAAAGCTCTAATACACAAGCCCTAAGCATGTCCTCAAGTACTTGGATAGTTCTTTCGGCTTGGCCATCCATTTGAGGGTGAAAGGTCGTACTAATCTTTACCTTGGTTCCAAAACCTCTTTGGAAGGTCCTCCAAAAGTGTAAAGTGAATTATGCACCATAATCCGATATGATGGAAAAAGTAACCCCATGCAACCTCTCCAAGTCATAAATGTACAACCTACCATAATCTTCAGCCCCATATGTAGTCTTAACAGGTAGAAAATGAGCAGATTTTGTCATCTATATGGAATTAAAACCCTTTCTAGTCTTGGGCAACCCAACCACAAAATCAATATTAATCTCTTCCCACTTCCAAGTAGGAAGCTCTATGTCTTGAGTAAGGCCACCTAGCCTTTGTTGTTCAGCTTTCACTTGTTGGCAACTATGGCAACCGGATACAAATTTGGAAATGTCCCTCTTCATGCCTCTCCACCAATACACCTCTCTCAAATTCCTATACAACTTAGTAGACCCAGGGTGAATAGAGTAAGAAGAACCATGAGCCTCATCAAGAATCTTTTCCTTCAAGCTATCAACACAAGGCACACACAACCTACCTTGGTACCTAAGGGCACCATCTCCCCCTTAGGGGGAAACCTCCACCTTGCCCCCTTTCATCAAGGGCTTCAATTCTAACAAGGATGGGTCAAGATCTTGCTTAGTTTTCACCTCCTCAACAAATGAAGATTTAGAACCATCAACAATAACAATAACACCATTATCAATCTCTTCCAACCTAACTCCCAATCTAGCCAACCGATGGACCTCCTTAGCCACCTCTATGCCACCATTATCAACATGAGCAAGGCTACCCGTAGACACCCTACTCAAAGCATCCGCCACAACATTAGCCTTACCGGGATGATAATGCATACTCATATCATAATCCTTAAGAAGTTATAACCACATTCTTTGCCTCAAGTTGAGATCTTTTTAGGTGAAGACATATATTGGAGGCTTTTATGATCGGTAACACATCAACATACACCCATACAAATAGTGACACAAAATTTTCAAAGAAAAGACCACGGTGGCTAACTAAAGATCATGGGTGGGATAGCTCTTTTCATGCACTTTGAGTTGCCTAGAAGCATAGGCTGTGACCTTACCATTTTGCATTACAACATAATCCAAACAAACTGTAGAAGCATGACAATACACCATAAATCCCTATAGCCCTTTCGGTAGTGATAATATAAGAGCAGACATAAGCTTATCCTTCAAGGTTTGGAAGCGCTTCTCATACTTCTTGGTCTATATAAATTTGACTTTCTTTTGAGTCAATTTGGTCATGGGAGAAGCAATAGAAGAGAACCCATTCACGAACCTCTGATAGTAACCCGCCAAGCCCAAGAACGGGGTTAATGGTCTAGGCTAATTTCTAATCACATCCATCTTTTTAGGATCTACCTTAATATCATCCCCTAACACAACATGACCTAGAAAGGCAACTTCTTTCAACAAAAATTCACACTTCTCATATTTAGCATACAACTTCTCTTCCCGCAATCTTTGCAGCACTACCCTCAAATGAGCCATATGTTCCTCCTCATTATGAGAATAGATCAAAATATCATCAATAAAGACCATAACAAATGCATCAAGGTAGGGTTTGAAGACTCTATTCATATGATCCATAAAAATAGCTGGTGTATTGGTCAACCCAAAGGACATCACAACAAACTCAAAATGCCCATACCTAATTCGAAAGGCCGACTTAGGAATATCACACTCCCTAACCTTCACTTGATGAAATCTAGACCTAAGATCAATATTAGAGAAGTAGTTAGCCCCTTGCAATTGGTCAAACAAATCATTAATCCTTGGAAGAGGATAATTCTTTTTGATGGTGACCCTATTAAGTTACTGGTAGTCAATAGGTCAAACAAATCATCAATACTTGGAAGAGGATACCTATTATTGATAGTGACCCTATTAGGTTGCTAGTAGTCAATATACAATCTAAGAGACCCATCCTTCTTCTTCATAAACAACACCGGTGCACCCCAAGGTGATTGGCTAGGCCTAGTGAAACCCTTCTCCAAATGAATCCTTTAATTGCTCCTTCAACTCCTTTCCATTGAGTCCATACGATAAGGGATGCTTGTCATCTTCCTGCAAAAAAAAAAAGAAACAACACTAGGCAAAGTGTTGACAAGGCATTTGGAACTTTGACCATCCCCCTTTGCCTCCGCGGAATAGAAATGGGTTGAGTATCGAGGAAGAGGTCTATACCAAAATCTATCTCCCTTTTAGGAGGAACACCTGGAAGGTCATTTGGAAAGACATCAAGGATCTCATTTACAACCAAAATCGACTCTATGGGAAGGACTTTGGACTCCACATCCCTAACCCTCACAAGATGATAAAGACACCCTTTAGAGATCAACTTACGAGCTTTGATGCAAGAGATGAATCTGCCCTTGACTACCACATCATGACTCTCCCACTCAAGGATGGGTTTATTTGGAAATTGGAATTTGACCCTATGGATTCTACAATCATTAGCGGCATATTATGCATGCAACCAATTCATCCCAAGAATGACATCAAAATCAACCATGTCCAACTCAATAAGATCATAAGGCAATATTTTATGCAAGATGCAAATTGGAAATATTCTATAGACCTTTCTAGAAATAATAAATTCACCAATAGGAATAGACACCTCATATGACTCACACAATAATTCGAGCTCAATATGAAACTTTTTGGCAACAAAGGGGGTAACAAAGAAAGAGTGGCACCCAGATCAATCAATCCATACACATCAAAATCAAAGACTTTTAACATATCGGTAACAACGTCAGGCACCTCATCAACCCCTTGCCTCCCATGTAAAGCATAAAACCAATTGTGCCTTGGGGCACCATCTTATCGGCCACCTCTCCCCAAAGGAACTGTATTAGCACCTTGTGGATGAACCTCCTTACCCTTATTACGATTTTGAGGGAAATCCAACACCTTATGCCCAACTTCCCCACAACCATAACAAGTATTACTATCCCTCAATCATGGGCCACTATGACCCTTCGGGCACCCACCATTAGGAACCACACCCCCAACATCTTGGTCCCTTAGAAAATCATTGGCAACCCTCTTATGAAATGCATGAGAAGACCCTTGGCCTTGATGAAACTAGCCATCCTTTCGACTATGGAACTTTCCCTCAAAATGGGCCCTCTGGGCCTCATGGCCCCTTCTATTCCTAAACTACTCCTCCTCTATTTGTTCGACATAGATTATCAAACAGGACAAATCCATGTCACTTATTAACATAGCGGATTGGCACTCCTCAATCACTAAGTCGAAAAGACCTATCACAAATTTATTCATCCAAGGCCTTGAGTCGGCCACCAAGTGTGGAGCAAATTTTGAAAGTTGGTTGAACTTGAGGGCATACTCTCTCACACTCATAGACCCTTGTCTCAAATTTATATATTCCATCAATTTGGCTTCCCTAAGCTCAGAGGGAAGAACCGATTAAGAAAAGTCACCTTGAACTCCACCCAAAGTACCACTTGTTGACCCCCTTCTCCACTTTCCATTGATTGTACCATATTTGTGCTACCCCTTTGAGTTGATAGGTCGCCAACTCCATCTTATCCTCTGACCTCACACCCATGATAGCTAAAACCTTGTAAACCACATCAATGAATTCTTGAGGGTCATCATTCTCCTTTGATCCAGAGAATTCTAAGAGATTCATCTTCATGAAATCTCTCACCTGAGATGCTGGTGTAGGATCATGAGGGGCTTGGGCCCCTTAGTTGGCTTGCTAGCCACAACTTGTACAAGCAAAGTGAGAGCATCCCAAAGTTTACCATGAGCCGGTTGTTCCTCAGATGTGCGGGCTCTTTTTCCTCTTGTGTTAGGCATAATCTAACAGAGTAGAGGACAATCATTAGGGGGAAAACCTTACCTCAACTTCTATAGCATGACATAGAGTAAGAAGAAGGGAAACATTTCCTAAACGCCTCTAACTCATATTTGTGGTACACAACACAACCATGATCAAGACTCTAATTGGCGTGGTGTGTTGGACGCCGAGGAACAAACAACCTACTGCTCTGATAACAAGTTTGTCACAACCCAAGCCTAAGGGCCTAGATGTGAAACAGCGCATAGGCAACCCGAAGGGACCCTAAGCAATTCCCTTAACATATCATTATATATCCTTGGTCGCAAAAGACATAAAATACAACAAGAGATAGTAAATAGGGAAAACGATACTAAGGACAACTTTCATATCATAAACATCAAGAGTCAAGAGAGAGTCGAAACTCATAGCAAAACACAAAACATGTCCAATAATACCTCTAAAACTTTGTACTTAGCAGGGGCCAAGACAAGCTACTGGGCTCACCCTCATGGTCAATATATACATAAAAGAAAGATAGTTTTGGAACGTAGTATGAGATCATAAATATCATCCCCTAAATGAAGGACCCACCAAAGAGCATGAGAGAAGTTGTACTAGCCACGTGGAGGAGGAGGATCAAGTAAGGCTCCAGTTCCTACGTAGTGACATCATGTAGGCATAGAGTATGCATTAGTATGTATGAATGAACTAAGTATGTAGCATGCAATGCAACAAGTGATAAGCACCATATGGAAAATGCATAACATACACAATGGGCAAGCATATAGCCATATGGCATGTATGAATGATGCTTGAAGTAAAATCATGTTTATATAGAACATAATACATATGTAAGGAGAGACCATTATTAGTGTATATCGAAGGCCTACCACCCCCTTGAAGAGGCGAATGAGGTGCAAAAAAATCATGTTTATATAGAATATAATACATATGTAAGGAGAGACCATTATTAGTGTATATCCAAGGCCGACCACCCCCTTGAAGAGGTGAATGAGGTACGAACCCTTCATCAAGTTGATGAGGTACAAACCCCCAACATCGTTGATGGAGTATGAAACCCCCAACAGGTTATCAAGGTATAAACCCCTCGACATAGTTGCATAGTCCTACCACCTCCTAAGCGAGGTAATTGATGTACAAACCCCTCAATAAGGATACTCGGGCCTACAATCCCCCGAGTGAGGTTTGGTCAATTTCCAACACTATAGACATAATATTATATACATACATTTATTTCATCATCATATAGTCATTCAACTTATAAGACATGCATTGGACCATCAATTCCTCAAGAAAATCATAACCGGACATTTTATCAAACATTTGGTGGGTGTATAGTGCTAGTGTAAAATCACGCCATTCAAGAGTAAAATCATGATAGAAAATTCAATGTAAAACCATCTATAGATATTTGGAAACATCCTCAAGCAATATATATCAAAGTCCTTCATCAAATCTCACAATAGTTCTTAGATTCATAGCTCAAAACTTGCTAAAATAACCATAATTTCATGAAACCCAAAATAGTGTGCCGTGAAATTCATAACAGGTAAGACCCATGAGTAAATCAACTTTAGATCATGCAATTTTAGGTAAAAAAAAAAGCTTGGTATCATGGGTGAAAGGGATCCATGAAAGAAACCCACATACCATGACTTTGAAGAATCCTTGAAGAAGATTGGAGAAAGAGACTTGAAGCTTCATGAGAACCTTAATATCTGGATAAGTTTTGAGACTTGAAATTTCGAGATGAAATATTGTCTAAGTATTTGAGCGAGTATTTAGAATGTCTTGAATAATATGAGGGTGAAAAAAGTCTAAGTATAGGCACTTTCACGCATGGGAACACTTAGGCCCAAGATCCAAAGGTCTTAGACCGTATAACCAAAATAGTGCACAAAATACACTGCAGTGCACCCTTGGTGCGTCGTGCTAGGGGAGCAAATTATCACTGGAAATCACATTTTTGCGATTTTCAAATTTTGCTATGGTTGCTCTTAACTCGAGTTAAGACTCCTTTCCCACTTAATTGAACCCTTAAATAAGAATATGAAGTCGAATTGTCAATATCATGCTCGAATTTTGAGATATATGGAGATTATGATTTCGGGCACTTCCGAGGCACATTTTTGGGCACTTTTTGGGGTCGTTTTAGGCTTTGTATTTAAAAAACTATAAATAGGTTCTAAAGGTTATTTTTCATAGAGAGCAATAGAGAGACGCGATAGAACAGTAGAGAGTTTGAGAAACACTTATAAAACTTTATTTCATCTTTTGATTTCAATATTGTGATTCTTGTGGAAGAGTTCGAATTTCTTATGCTTAATTCTCTGGTGTAAGTGCTCAATTATGTTATTCAAATTCACAAGTCTTGTATTTACATTGATTATGAGTAGCTAAATCCACAACTATGGTTGTGGGAACCATGAAGAACTAACAACGTAAAATCGGATAATTCATCATTCTTGAAAAGTCTACATGCAGGTATTAATTAATTCTCTTCATATTGAATGCTTTCTACAGGTGGCCAACGTTAGAACTCACCTAGTGTTATTGACTAGATCAAGGTGGTAATAAATAAAAAAAGAAATTAATTAACAAGATTTGATTGATGTTTCTTATCTAATCAACTGAACTGGGCGAAGGGGAGGTTTTACTGGAACAATAGGTAAGGGTTAACAATTTCACACTACAGGATTGTACCAAATTACATAGTAAAAATTACCTCTCGCCTGGCCAAAGGGTTTGGTGAATTTAACTTATCGTTCTGCATGTTAAACACTTGAAATGAATTAGATTATCTAGTAATACTGAGTTAGGGAATCATGGGGAATATAATACCCTAGTTACCCTTCATACTAGTTTAACACTTGTCTTAGTTTAGGATTACTTTTTATAGTTGGTTAATCATAAACCCCCCCCCCCTTTGGGGAGATAAGTTGGTTAATCAACCTGAATTGCATTGGATTCTTCTAAGTTCACCATATTCCTTGTGAGATTTGACCCTATCTTGGTTAGCTTATATATCTTGACAACGATCACGTTAGCCTAAAAAAGGAGGTGTAACTTGGGCGCCACCAAGATTTTGGTGCCGTTGTCGGGAAATACGGCTAGATTTATCTAATTCAATAGTTTGGGAATTAATCCTTATTTCCCTCATTTTATGTTTTTTATTATTTTTGTTTTATTTCATGGTACAGGTGTAGTGTTTTCCCAATACGAGAAGTGAAGGCATTCCCTTGACTCTGTTTAACCAAGAGATCCAGAGAAGACTAAGGAGGATGGCCTAAGATAATGCAAACAACTTGGAAAATGCAGCTCTGAACTGTAATGAAATAAGAATATGAATAATGGCAACCCACCTTCTCTTGAGGACACCGCTCCACAGCCACAGGACTTCAATGTCGAAGCTTATCAATGGAACTAATATCGGTTAAATCCTATGGCTATAGAGGTTACCCGAGCTATGATTTTATTGCCACAATTGGATGACATAAACTTCATGGTCTCGAGTGGGTTGCTTCAGATACTGCATAACTGCAGATTATTTTCAAGCCTACCATCAGAGGTTCCGTCTATTCATCTAAAAAATATGGCATTTGTCTACAAGAGTGTGATGGGAACACAGAATTTGTCTATGGATACTATAGAATTTTGTGTTTTCTCATTATCTCTGATAGATAATGCAACGTTATGGCTATTTGAGCTCTCACAGAGTTCAATCACCAGTTAGGTTGAGTTGCACAAAGGCATTTTTGGAGAGGTACTTCCCGAGATCAGAGAAGCTCAAGTTGAAAGATCAAATCAACAACTTTGAGCAACTTCCTGGTGACTCGATTAGTACTACATAAGAGTGATTCACAAAGTGCTTGAGGAGGGTCCCTAACCACAAAATTGTTGATGATGCCTTGGTGGAGATCTTCTACCATGCCTTTGACAAAAATAGTCAAGCATGTGCTAATATCATCATAGGGGGCATGTTCTTAGATAAACTATTTTCAAGCATCATTAAAAGAATGGAAAGGGTGGTCAAGACAAATCATATATGGGGGTAAAGAGATAAGTCATCTACCAAAAGTTCATGCGCTTTCAATATTGGTTTGGAGCAAGCTAAAATAAATGAGGAGATAATGCAAGAGCTTACCCCGATCCATATAGGTATGGAGGTGATGATGAAGCAAAATCAAGAATGAGTTAACGCAGTTGCTCATCAGCCTCCACGAGTACCCATGTATGATGATCTCTACTTTGAGGAGGATATTTGCTTCATTGTTGATCCGATAAAGGTTTTTGGACCAATGCCCAAGGGTCCAATCAGAAAAAATAGGTGCCAAAGTGAATATGTGTAAATACCAGAAAGTGGTTCGAATGACATTGTCTTTATGTTCAAATGATGTGTTTACAAACAATGTGGTCATATATTGTCTGAATTGAATTGAGAACTATAAAAAAGATAGTGCTTTCAAAGATAATTATGGAAGTTATTATGACAAGAATCGGGGCCAAGATAGAGATGCAGATTAGGGCCACAAAGATGGCTACAGAAATGGTCTATATGTGCCACCATACAATTGGGATACCAGTGCTAGTAATTCTAGAGTTGAGGAGATGTTTGATTACCTGTTAAAGAAAGCTGATACATAGGATGAGACCTTGAGAGAGATGAAGTTTGACATCTCCAGCATAAATCAGAAAATTGAATCTCATTCTGTTGCTATCAAATAGCTTAAACAATAGTTTGGTCAAGTGTCAACTCAACTAAACCAGCACCAAAGAGGTATACTACTGAGTAACACAATTTAGAACCCAAAGGATGAGGGGCAGTGCATGACAGTTGTGATTAAGGATGCAGATACCAGAGATAGTCATTTCAAGGATGGGGTGAGTGATATTGCAGAAGTGCCACAGAAGCTGAAGCCTATTTCTAGGCCTTCTTCTCCCTACCCTCAAAGAATCAAAAAGAAAGAGAAGGAGGGAAAGTTCAAGCACTTTCTCTCCATGCTAAAACAACTCTCTATCAATATCCCTCTCATAGAGGCATTAGAGAAGATGCTTGGGTATGCAAAGTTTATGAAGGACCTGGTTACAAAGAAGCACACTATGAGTCAGGAGCTCTTTCAAGAGCTTCAACATTGTAGTGCAATTGCCACAAGGTCCTTGGTGCAAAAGCGAGAAGATCCCGGCACTTTTACCAGACCCTGCATCATTGGAGAAGTAGAGTTAGTAAGGGCATTGTGTGATCTCAGTGCCAACATAAATTTAATGCCCCTTAAGATCTTCAACAAGCTAGGACTAAGAGCTCCTACTCCAATGAGCATGTGATTGTTGATGGTTGACCGTACGATGAAGAAGCTTGTGGGGATACTTTATTATGTGCTTGTCAAAGTTGATAGATATACATCGTAGACTTTGTGAGCCTAAATTGCGAAGTCAACTTCTAAGCCCATTCATCTTGGGAAGGCCATTTTGAGCCACTTGTCGAGCACTAGTGGATATGACAGTTGGCTAACTTAGGTTTAGATTGAATGATAAAGAAGTTGTCTTCAATATATGTCAGTCAATGGAGGGGCCAGATGACCTGAAAAAGGATGTTTGGGCACTTGGTAATTCTGAGTAGCCAAGCTGTCCAAGTCGTGCTCCTACAATACGTCAGGCGCTGCTTGGGAAGCAACCCAAGACATTTGATGTAATAGTTATATTTGTGTTTTGCTTTTTTTCTTTTGGACTTGTAGGTAGCTTAATTTTTCATATTTTGGTTGTAATTTTGGACATTACACTGGTTGCATATAGAGTAACAGTGTGTTCTATGAAGAATGTGTAGGTACGTAACTGAGTCAGCCATCTTTGGCTAAAAAGGCATTAAGAAGTGCTTCTACAACTTGCTATACGAGCCATATGTCATTCTACAACTCGTATACCTTCTCTTAGAACACTTCCAGTGAGCAAAGCGTTTTGCACTCTAGCTCACAAGCCAACTTTATGGTCCATAGATAAAAATATGGGCTGTGAATAGGTCTTGTGGACCCCAGGTAAGTTTTCTGATTAAATGACTAATTGTTGAGGTTTCTACGACAAACTCTATGAGTCATACCCAAATCTGCAACTCGTACACTAGTTTGTAAAACCTAGTCCTCAAAACTAGGTTTGGACATTCTATGAGACCATGATTTATGGGCCATACAATTCTCTATGGCCCGTAATTAGGGTTTTGTAGGGTCTGGGCCCATTAGTTTTGACCGACCCAATCAACACATATAATGGGGTCAAAATATTTTGACCACATTCTTCCCCAAAATTACAAGTCAAATTCAACAACCCCCTTCCCTTATTCCTCCGACCATCGGGATCAACCACCCTATCATTTTTCAGCTAACTTTTTGACAACCCTAGGGTTCCACCTCTCCAATTCCTCCTGCAATTTCTACATCTTGGTCATTCAATTCAGTAAGTTCTCAGTCTTACTTGACGCATAAACCCATGTATGCCATTGTGTTTTGAATTGTGAAAAAAATAGGTGCCAAAGTGAATATGTGTAAATACCAGAAAGTGGTTCGAATGACATTGTCTTTATGTTCAAATGATGTGTTTACAAACAATGTGGTCATATATTGTCTGAATTGAATTGATTATGTGCATGAAAAGTTGGTTTATGATGGCATGTGCGTGTAATTTGACATTAATTCATTTAAACAGGGTCGGTTGGTTTGGGAATACATATGAAATGATATTCGATGGGGTGTATGATGAGATTTCCATGTGGGGTGTTGGGCATTTGATGTGAGTCATGTGGGGCGTGTTTGTATTACTATGATGCTGAAAATTGTTATTTAAAATGTCGTATAGCATCTGTAATGATAGGCTTAAAAACTCAGGTCACTAGTTTCTTTAATTCACGAGGGTCTTTTACGACCCATGGAAATTTCCATGAGCTGTAATTGCCCTTTGTATGAAAATTCAGAAACTTGAAGTTTCTTAGAATCTATCAGGTGAGACCTTCTACAAGGCATAGAATATTCGATGACTCGTAGACAGGTCTCCTAGATCTCTATCTGCAAAAGTTTAAACACTGGAACGCATCTACGACTCATAGATCCTTCTACTCTTGTAGATGCCATTCTAATAAGAAAACATTTTGGATACTATTTCTAGGAGAGCCCTGTACAGCTCATAGCTTTCACTACAGCTCGTAAAAGTTCCTTCGTAGTCTCTTCTATAACCAAGTCTGATTTAATCTTGCTTTTTATTTCTTGACTTGTAGCACTAACTATGCCTATTAAATGTGTATGTTTCAAATACTATGGCCCTAAACCCGAGACGTAAGGATATTCGAGCCATGCAAAGGAGGCTCAGGGATGAGATCTCAGGGGAGCAGAATACCCTCAAGGTTAGTGGATCAGTTGAGGAGGTCAGCATCCGACTTGACCCGGATGCTGAGAGACAACAAAGATGGGCTACCACCATACTTGGGCAGGCCTAGTCCAAGGCTATTGTTGTTTGCACTCCCTAGTCTGACGAGGGAGACAATAAAAATAGTAGCTCTATTCAGATGACTCTGCCCAGAGAGGAGTCAGATTTAGAGTCAGGATCTGACGATGAGTCATAGACAGAGTCCTCTGCTGCACCACCTCAGACGTCACTATCACCTCCAGACACGCTCACTAGTTAGTGGTATGTTGAGGGCATGTAGATTATCTACATAAAGGGCATACAAAGGAATGACCCGGTCAAACCAGCCTGCTCCATTTTTAAGGAGCCCCAAATCATTTCCTCTTGATTAGATAATGTCCCCAGTCTCTACGACACCATCAGTAGATACGAGCTCCAATGGTTGACCAAAGCACCAAGGAAGTACTCCCCAACCACGGTTTCAGAGTTCTATGCACCCTATACCGCCATGTATTTAGCACTCTTCCTAAGGGGAAGAAGCCCCTCTCTCAGCCCAGATTGACACACACTAGAGTGAGGGGTCAGTAGGTGGATATTTTAAAGACAACCATCCATCATATGTTATTCGTGTCTGTGTTCCCAGCCCTCAGATCTACAACAGAGTACGACTGCAGATTGGGGCAGACCAGGGACAAGGGTTTGATGCGAGTCCAGAGCCACAAAGTTGTCTTAATGAGATAGGTGGCAACATAGATTGTTGAGTAGGGCCCAAATCCTGCATGGATAGCCACTTTTTCTGAGGCTATTGTGAAGGCCTTCCTTAGCTTTCTTGCAAAACTTTTATGGGCCATTCTAAGGTCACAGATCCAACTGACGCTTAAAGATAACACCTTGACATCGAATAGTGTTGTTCTAGTTGCCAGCATCTTGGTTGGCTATGAGATAGATTAGGGCAGCCTCATCGCAAATCAGATCAATGATGCAGCCTTGAAAAGGTCCACCTCCATCCTTTTTCCTTGCTTGATCTATAGGCTCTATCTAGAGTTGGGGTGGAGAGTCTACATCAGCTGGACTCACTGATTGAGGTCTAGTGTAAAACACCCCTCAAGTACTTCAAAATGCCCTATAATCGTAATTTCCATATATCTCAAAATTTGTGCGTGATTTTAAAAATCCGGCTTTATATTCTTGATCAGGGAAAAATTGAGTGGGAGATGGGTAAAAC
The DNA here is from genome assembly GCA_000787875.1 of Solanum virginianum. Lineage (NCBI taxonomy): Eukaryota > Viridiplantae > Streptophyta > Magnoliopsida > Solanales > Solanaceae > Solanum > Solanum virginianum. The sequence goes on along the minus strand of DF358886.1, from coordinate 17,335 downwards.
CCAAATTTTAGACGCCCATAGCAAAAAATAATTTTTATTAATTAATTGATTCCAGAGAACCTGTGCGCCCAGGCCGTGACACGCCTAGGGCACACAGTGGTGTTGTTCAGTGAGGTGCGCCTGGTTCGCGTCACGCCTAGGGCATGGACTAGTGCAATTTTTTCCCTGTTTCCATATTTCATCCACGGCCATTGGGGTAATAACCTAATACCTATTTAAATATGAAATCTACTATACTTAGCAATTTGTCAACTCTAGAACTCACAAAAACCCTCTCTAAAACCTCTCCAAGACTTTATCAAAATCCCCATTCAAATTCAAGGACCTTAAGATAAACTTTGAATTTCAAGGACCTAATCTAAGCTTCAAGCCTCCTTCAAGTTTACCCTAAGAAATTTGAGGTTTAAGGTATGTGGGTCTTTATCCATGAATCCTTTCACCCATGGAGCCCAATCTTCTCATTTTATGAAAATTGCATGATTTCAAGTTGTATTACTTATGGGTATCTCTCATTATGAATCATGAACATAAATTATATTGGGCTTTATCAAGTATTGATTGACTATGTATAAATATTTATTTTAATCTCATTTCATGAGTTGATTTATATCTATTGAAGTTATGCATGATGTTAACTATGAAAATTATGAATTATTGTGAATTTCGAGATGAATTCCAAGATACCCAAGATGAGGGTTTTAACAATATTGGTGGGTTATTTTGAATTGATTTTACTCCCTTTTGTTATACTCTTAATTTGTATAATTTTGAGCAAGTGTCATGAATCCACCATGTGTTTGATGAAATTACATGATAAGAATTTCAAAGTTTTCGATGAACTATTGCATGATTTTCAAGTCAAGTGATTTCAAGATAATTATGCACTTCCAAGCATGTATTTGATTCATGAAAAGTATCTATAAAGTTACAAGTGACAAGTTGAGCCTTATTTCATGATGTTACCCTCTAGTGAGTCATTCATGTCAAGTTGAGAGATTAAGCATGATTATTTTACCCTCATGTTCAAGTTCAAGTAAGCTTATTAGAAGAGGTCAACCATGTAATGAGCTACTCATGTTAAGTTATCATTTCTCTACAAATTACTCAACTATGTTCCACCATAGGATTATGTTATTTCCCTAAATGGGCTTTGCTAGTGGATCTATCTAATTTCATGTTTTCATGTATGCTTTGCCTTGGCAAGTAGACCACACTTCGCCAGGTGGTGTCATGCCTGGTCACCTTACCAAGGAGGTGTCATGCCTTGGATTCCAAGTAGTAGCTCTCTTGATCTATATTGGCTAAGGTCTCCTCCCACATATGTATGATATATTATGCAATCCAAATGTTTTACATGTATTTTTAATTTCAAGTATTGCTCATACATGTCATATTGAGAGTATATCCACTGTCTATATGTATGCATTTTGAATATTATGGCTTATGTCTTTGTTGCATTGCACCTTGCACACTTAGCACATTCCAAGTACTAACGCATACTCTATGCCTACATGATATTATCATGTAAATGTTACACCCCTATTTTTCTAGCGTGAGGAGGTTTGGAAAATAGAGTTTTTCCAATTAAAGTGACGTTATTGAAAAGGAATTATATTTATTTATTCAAAGTCGTCACTTGAAATTGAGTTTTGGTGTTCCAAGTCACCTTATGTTATCCCTAATCAAAAGGAAGTTGACTCTTTATTTATGGTCTGTGAACTCAAAATTCAGGTAATGAATTCTGTTGACCGAGGGGAAGGTCCTAGGCACCCCTCAAGTCTCGTGATTCTAGCACAGTCACTTTTATCAACCTATACTTGCCTTAAATTATATTTTAGATAAATTGTGTCTATGAACCTTAGTTTTCTCTTTATTTTTAATTATTTAATTATGAATTTTATAAGTCTCAACTTAGATGCGTCACCACATTCTTCATCAAGACATTAGAGGCATGATTGCCTTCTCTACATCTTAAAATTTCTTTGTAATCCAATTTTAATCTGGATAGTTGATTATTAAACTCATTTGGGTCATGGTTTGTCCCCGCATCCTTGAGAAAAAAATTAGTGTCTCCACCAAGATGTGCAACCACATTCTTTATGGAGAATAAATTTTCCTATTATGCTTATTATTATTGATAATAAAATTAATTTTTAGATAAAATTATATTTTTTGAGAAAATGAAACTTATGCTCGTTTAATAACAAGGATATTCATTTGTCTCTTGTAAACTTAAGGTTATCCTTTCTAATTCTATTTTTATTTGCACTAACCCACAACTAACTTGTGCTCCTTTTATTATGTAAAGATTTTAATGCAGCCAACAAACAATGTGATGTAAGATTTTCCTTTTAAAAAAATTAAAGATTGTAAATTCAAGTTTTAATAGAGACTTCTTTTTATAGGGAATACTCTTGTTTTTAGTCGTGTCCTTTGTAGTGTAAATTCAAAATAATAAGTTTTTAGTACGGTATCAATATACCATGAATTTATTTGTGCATGAATAATAAAGAAGTTGCTTATTAATAATATTATTATGAAATAAACAATAAATGGTGAAAAATCTAAATGAAGATTTTTTTTCTTTTTTAGGTAGGATCATTCAAGACCAGTAATTTTTATTATTTTCAATGGTAAAATTCCTTTTCTTCTTTATGAACTTCCCGAAATAATTCTTAAATTTGACATGAAAAATTATAATAAATTATGAATACCCAACAACATAAATAAATAAATAAGTAAATAATAATAATAATTAGCTACTCGTTGTTGTCACCAATCTCAGCATCCATAATCAATTTAAAATATACACTTAATTTTTCACAACAAATAGACAAATAATAAAGTGAGCTAAAGTCCTATTTTATTTCATTGACTATTTTTAATATGCTGCAAATGTAGATATTAGTTTCATTACTTATATTTTATAGAAAAAAAAAAATGGCATTCACTAAACTTACTCTCTCTATAACTCTCTTTATTCTAAATAATTTACGTAAGTTCGGCGTATATATACATTAATTAATAACACAAAGATTTGCATGCATAAGGTTTGTTTACTTTTTCATGGAAAGAAATACCTACACTTCCCAAAGAAATATGAAATTGGCTATTAACTGCATTACTAAGAAGATGGAATATAATTGTGACATTCGAGTTTTAAATTAAAAATGATGATTTTAAATACATAGTGCACTATATTCAAAATTCCGTATTATCCATTTCTAGTGTCTTGTAATTAGCAGTTCTTAATAGATAATTTTTCTTAGATTAGTGTATGGCTAATCCTCCTCATGTAATCATCAACTCTGCTAATGAACAAACTTACAACAAAATAAATCAATGATATTCAAGAACATATCAAACACAATAAGGAATAATTTGTGTAATAGTCGACTTGGCACACTAAGTAATATAAGAAGCCGTTTGAATAACTTTGTGCATAATTTGATTGACAATAAAAGTTACAGAGAATAAATAAATTAGAATTGAGTAAGAACATGTGTGATGAACCGGTGACTAAAGGAGAAACCTGGAAACCTCGAACAAGAACCAAACTTAATTCCAAAATTTCTTCTTCTTCGTTTTCTTTTCACTGAAAAACTCTTTCTTTTTTCCTTCACTGTACGCTATTTTCTTTTTATTGTACGCTCTTTTTTTTTTAAATCTTGAACTTAGACTGAAAACTCCTCCCTTATCAATTATAATCTTTTACTTATATAAAGAATAGGTGAGGAAGCTGTGTTACAGGGGGAGTGTGGTGTGGGAGTTGAGAAAAAAAAAAGGAGAGTTGAGAGATTTGTGTTATATTTAAAAAATATATTCTTTTTTATTATTATTTTTCTAACAAAAACGTGCAGTGTGCGTGTGTTATGTTGTATTAATTGTTTTTTCCTTTTTTTTTAAAAGAAAACGTGTGTGCGTGCAAGTGAGAAAAGTGGGAATTGTGTTGTTGGGAGAATGAGGTAGTTAAGGCTAGTTTTTAGAATTTAGGTAGTTTTCTTTTTAATTTTTTTTGTGTATGTTATGTACATAAACATATATGCATATATCTTATACATAGAACTTTCATATATCAAAGAATATATATATAAGGATGAAAATAGTTTAACTAACATAATATAAGAAAGGTTAAATAGGTAATCTAAAATTGAAAATTCTAGATTATATATAAAAAATATATATATATATATATATATATATATATATATATATATATATAAGGATGAAAATATTTTAACTAACATAATATAAGAAAGGTTAAATAGCTAATCTAAAATTGAAAATTCTAGATTGTTTATTAAAACCTCAACTAAGAATATATTTTCATCAATTTTTGAGTAAATTAAAACAAACTTATCTACAAATGTGACTCTATTTTTATAGTTTTCAAATTATTTTAAATAACCTATTAAGATAAGATAAAATTTAAATTTAAAAGAAAATTCAAATTAGCTAATGTCTTGTTAAGATTATATTCATTGTCTATATGTATGCATTTTGAATATTATGACTTATATCTTAGTTGCATTGCACCCCACTTACTTGGTATAATCTAAGTACTAACCCATATTCTATGCCTACATGATATTACCATGTAGGGAATGGAACTCCTATCGATCATCCTCCTCCACGTGGCTAGTTCGGTTCTTTGAAGAAAGCTTTGGTGAGTCCTCAACTCCGAGGACAATATCAATATTATTCATGCTATGTTGAGACTTCTTCTTCATGTTGGATATTTATTATCATGAGGGTGAGCCTGGGAAATGTCTTGGCCCTCGCTCCTCATTAATATGCTTGACCACTACTAGTGAGCTTACTTGAACTTGAATATGAGGGTAAAATAGTAATCATGCTTGATCCCTCAACTTGATATGAATAGCTCTATTCTTAAGTAGAGGTATTGTTATATACTACGTTTGTATATGCTTATGAGCTTGACTTTTCTTATGTTTTTTGATAATGAAAGACTTCCTTTAGTCCCGCTTCCCTTTTTGAATAATTGACTCTCGTTATTGTCTTATTTTGCTTCCACAACCAAGGATGTGTACATGATATGCTAAGAGGCTTACCTGGGTTGTCTCTAGACTTTCCATTCGTCGTGTCATGCCCTAGGCTTGGGTCATGACACAGTGCATGCCTGATCAAGGCTAAGGATAACCCGGTGGTAGTTTGACGAGCACCACACTAGCCTAGTTAGATGCTATAGATGTTTGCTGCTGAGCCACTATCTAAGCTTCCACCCATACCACTCCTGCTACTACTACCAAAGAGAGGCCCTCATAGACTGAGACAGATGTTGAGAGGGGGTCCACTACTACTACTCCTGCACCATAGGCCATTCCTACACAAACAACACCCACTGGCATTATTTATATGTCAACGACGTCCATTTAGGCCATGGCGGAGCGATTGGCCTACACTGAGTCTCAATTAACTCAATTAATTCAGCAGATCAGGCCTTGGTCTGCCAGGCAATTACAGAGTCTAAGGGACGCGTGTAGGCATTCACGGTGGCTACTATTTAGGATCGACTTTCAGCCATGGATGTCTGCATTGATGCTTTTAAGTTGTGGGTCTAGCAGATCCAGAGTACAGCATGACCATCAAATATGATCACCCTACAAATAGAGATCCTACAGCTTTGGGCCATCATGACAGCAACATTAACTGCACTGGTGGCATTCCCACAGACTACGGCCCTAGTGTTAGTGGTGGATTTGTTTGCTCTAAAGGAACCTTTACAACCTTCCCACGGGACAAGGGTCCACACTCATGATGATCCAAACATAGTGAGATTACATGCGGGGCTGACAGAACAGCATGAGCTAGAGTTTGTCATAAGGCAGTCGAGGCAGGAGGAGGAGATGAGACAGGCTCGAGAACTTGAGATGGTGAGAGGTCTTAGCCCCTTCGATCATGGTTTTACCACTGAGGAGGCCACCAAGCAGGTTGAGAGTGGCCAGACTCAGCCAAAGACAGGCACTTAGGCACCCATGTCATGACCCAAGCCTAGTACATAGACGTGACATGGCGAATGGGATGTCCGGCGACAACCCAAATAAGCCTCTTAGCATATCATGTACACATCCTTGGTTGCAAAAGTAACATAAAACAATAACAAGAGCAAATTATAAAAAAAGGGAAGTGAGACTATGGGAAGTCTTTCATGATCATAAAACCATAAGAACAGTCGAGCTCATAAGCATATACAAACATAGTATCCAATAACAATGATCGATAGGAGCTCCGGTCCCTACATGGTAATATCATGTACGTATAGAGTATGCATTAGTACTTGGAATGTACTAAGTATACAGGGTGCAATGCAACAAAGATATAAACCATAATATTCAAAATGTATACATATAGGCAATGGATATAATTTTGATATGACATGTATGATCACTGCTTGGAATAAAACATGCATGTAAAACATTTAACTTGCATCATATATTATACATATATTGGAGGAGACCTTAACCAACATAGACCAAGTGAGCTATAACTTGAAATTCGAGACATAACATCCCGTTGGTAAGTGGTCGAGGCATGACATCCCCTCGATGAAGTGTGGTCTACTTGCCAAGGTAAACTGGCCCCATATGAAGGGAAAATATGAACTAGATAGATCCACTAGTAAAGCCCATTTAGGAGTTCTTTGAAGAAAGCTTTGGTGAGTCCTCAACTCCGAG
>DF358886.1:0-10587 GCA_000787875.1 Solanum virginianum | reverse complement strand
CTATGGTGGCACACAGTTTAGAGACTAAAGACTTTATATAAGGACCCCTTGTGTCGAGCCCCAATCTTAAGCCTCAATCAGTGCTAAGCCTAATCCCATGGAATACTTGAAATAATCATAACATGAATAACATGCAAGAGACATGATAGCTCATTAATATGCTTGACCACTACTAGTGAGCTTACTTGAACTTGAATATGAGGGTAAAATAGTAATCATGCTTGATCCCTCAACTTGATATGAATAGCTCTCATAAGGATAAAATCTTGAAATAGGGCTCAAATTGTCACTAGTAACATCATAGATACTTTTCATGAATCAAATACATGTTTGGAAGCCCATAACTATCATGAAATCACTTGACATATAAATCATGCAATAGTTCATCAACACCTTAGAAATTCTTGTCATATAACTTTATCAAATATATGGTGGGTTCATGACATTTGTTCAAAATCATACAACTCAAGAGTATAACAATAAGGAGTAAATCAATTCAAATCAACCCACAAATATTGTAGTAAAACCCTTAGTTAGGGTATCTTGAAATCCACCACAAAAGTTTATAATAGTTCATTATTTTCATAGCTCAAATCATGCATAGTCTCAATAGATAAAAAATAATCCATAGAATAAGTTTAAAATGAATGTTCATACATAATCAATCAATACTTGATAAAACCCAACATAATTTACATTCATAATCCATAATAAGAGATACTCATGAGTAATACAACTTGAAATCATGCAATATTTCATAAAATGAGAAGGTTGGGAATCCATGGGTGAAAGGACTCATGGATGAAGACCCACATACCTCACACTTAGATTTTCTTGAAATTGAGTTGGGGAAAACTTGACGCTTGAGATAGGTTCTTGAGTTCCAAAATTGAGCATAAAATTCTTGAGTTTGAATGAAAATTTGACAAAGTCTTACAGAGGTTTTAGCAAGGGTTCTGTGAGTTCTAGGGTTGAAAAATGATTAAGTGGAGGATTTCACATTTAAATGGGCATTGGGTTATTACCCCAATGCCCTAGGACATAATATGAAAAATATGGGGGAAATTGCACTGGTGCGCCCCTGGCATGACATGGACCAGGCGCGCCTCACCAAACATACTACTGCATGCCCCAGGCACATCGCGACTAGGTGCGCATGCTCTTTATAAATCGTTAATTAACAAAAATTATTTTTCGCTATGGGTCTTCTAAAATTTGGGTTTTACCCATTTCCCACTCAATTTTATCCTCTGATCAAGAATATGAAAATAGATTTTTGAAATCACGCATGAATGTTGAGATATATGGAAATTATGATTATGGGGCATTTCGAAGCACATAAGGGGTGTTTCAGCCTAGGTATGTCTTTTTGACCCCTGTACTTTATTTTGCATTTTTAGTGTACATTAAGGAAAACGCACCTCTTTTCTATGGGGTGTGGGTAGTTATGGGCCTCAGTGAAGTTTTAGTATTGGCCTAAATTTTGAATCCTAGGAGTTTTCTTGCCTGTGTTCTTTTTTTTCATGGATATTTAATTTCTGTTGAACTGGCATGTTTAGGATGTGTAGGTAGTATTGATAGCATATAGTACTGATATTTAAGGCATATATGTATTTTTGTGATTTTTTGTGAAAAATGATACCCCCAAAAATTGATAGCATATAGTACTGATATTTAAGGCATATATGTATTTTTGTGATTTTTTGTGAAAAATGATACCCCCAAAAATTGATAGCATATAGTACTGATATTTAAGGCATATATGTATTTTTGTGATTTTTTGTGAAAAATGATACCCCCAAAAATTGATAGCATATAGTACTGATATTTAAGGCATATATGTATTTTTGTGATTTTTTGTGAAAAATGATACCCACAAAAATTTTGGTTAGTTAGTCTAGATAGCAACTATGCATGTTTAATTGGTTCAACAGTGCTTGTTCTGATAAGTGAGGATAAAATTGAGATGAAAAGTATGATTTGAGAGTTTGTGTTACTAGTGTAATCAGTGTTATGTGAGTGTGAGCTTACTTTGCTAAATTCATGTATCATGTTTCAATTCAGAACTTGCCCTATTACTCTATCTTAGACTGTAAGTTAGTTAGTTAGGAAAGGATCTTAGGTTGTTGTTCATAATAACCCACTTAGCCTAAATGACCAACCAAATGTGTGAAAATCCCTTGATCTTAATGTTTGAGCTTTACATGTACCTTTTACTTGTAAAAACCTAAGTGACCTAGCTTTATTAGATGAAAAATCCTGAAATTGGCCTTGGTCCTCCCTTGAACATTGTGCACCTTGACTGAGGCAAAAAGCCTAAGTTGAGGGTGACTACCAAAAGTGGCCTTGGTTCCTAGGTTGGATGTTGTGCACCTCGACTTAGGCTGAAAGCCTAAGTTGAGGGTGACTACCAAAAGTGGCCTTGGTTCCTAGGTTGGATGTTGTGCACCTCGACTTAGGCTGAAAGCCTAAGTTGAGGTGGCTGGTGTAAGGGTAAACTATTGAGTTGAGGTCTGTATTTTACTGTATTATCTATATAGATTGAGTAGTTTCTTGAGGACAAGCAACAATTTTAAGTTGATGGTATTGATGTGCTGTCAAAATATAACACTTTTGATGCTTAAAACATAGGATTTTGTGTGTTCTCAATGCAAATTTAGTTGTTTTTATGTGTTTTTGTATTTAGATTTGCAGGATTTCAGGTTGGCCATGATTTAAGGAAAATTTGCAGAAGTTACTGGTTTATGCTATTGTAGGAGACCTTATATGAGTCGTATAACACTCTATGAGTTGTAAAGGTGCTTCGTGAGGAATTTTAGTTATGGTCTATTTGTTGAAGTAGAAGTCTACGAACATATAGATGAGTCATGGAGCAATTTATGAGTTGTAGACTACCTTTCCTGCCCTGTGGATCAGAGAAGTGGACTTGCAGGAAATTCATTACACAAAACCCCTTTTATAGGACGTAAACTACTTTACAAATCGTAAAGGGGTGTTGTAGAAGAGAAGTCTAAAATTCCAATAGCTAATTACGAGACCCTGACTACGAGCCGTAGAAGACACTATGAGTCGTAGAGTGCTTTTATGGAGTTTGCCATCCAGTTTTCCTAATTGTTTTAGGACTTGCTTTTTATTATTATAAATAGGTTTTTTAGGTTATTTTTCGATAGTTCTGGTCAATTCACTTGAGTTTTCAGTAGTGTTAGATTTTATGCTCATAGAACTCAATATTCTATGAGAGAAAATTGTGAGAGAGTCTTTGAAACACTTGTGCTTTAATTCAATCTTCAAGCTTGTGATTTTCATTGACTTTGCATTTGCTAATCTTAATTCAATTGTGTAAGTTTTTAATTATGTCTTCTAAATTCATAATCTCTTCATCTACATAAAGCATGAGTAGCTAAATCCACAAATAAAGTTGTGGAAACCATGAAGAACAAACAAAGTAAAATCGGATAATTCACAATTCTTAGAAGGTGTATATGCATGTATTAATTAACTCTCTTCATTTTGCATGTTTTCTAATGGTGGCCAACATTAGAACCCGCCTAGTGTTACTGACTGGACCAAGGTAGTAATGAATAGGAAAGGAGATTAATTAAGATGATTCGTTGGATGTATTCTCGTCTAATCAACCGAACTGGGCCAAGGGGAGGTTGTACTGGGACTTATAGGTAATAGTTAGTAGTGCACACTATGGACATAAGCAAGTCGCATAGTGAAATTCACCTCTCACCTTTGACCAAAGGGCTTGGTGAACTTAAATTACCTTCTTGCATGCTTATACTAGACAAGAATTAGGTTATTTGGGGATACTGAGTTGGAAAATCATAAGGAATACAATACCCCAGTTGCTCTCTATTATTGATTTTTCTCTCGTGATTGTTAGTTTATTTTCTCATCGATTATTGCAACCCCCCTCCCCCTTTTTTTAGGGAATTGAGTCAGTTAACTACTCACATTGCATATTGGTGAATTTATCTTGAGTCTACTTATTCCCTGTGGGTTCGACCCTAACGTTGGTTAGGTTCTATTTCTTGACAGTGACCGCTTTATCCTCTAAAAAGGAGGTGTAATTTGGGCGACATCAACATTTTGGCACCGTTGCTAAGGAATACGGCTAGACGTAGTAAATTCACTAGTGATTCAAGTGTTAATCCTTAGTTTTCTTTATTTTACTTAAGTTTTTATTTTTGTTCTTTGCAGGGTGTACAAGTAGTGTATGCCATACACTCGGAGTCAAGGTAAGCCCTTAACTCCATTTGACCCTGAGATCCACAGCACTATAAGAAGAATGACCCAAGACAATGCTAATAATGTGGTCAATGCAGCCCTGAATAGGACCAATAATGAAGAAGATCGAAATGAGAACCTACCTCCTTTGGAGGACATTCCACAACCTTAAAAGTTTAAAGCCAATGCTTACTAGTGGAATCAGTATAGGTTGAACCCCATGGCTATGGACGTGTCTGGAGCTATTTTGTTGCCACCACTACCGGTAGACACAAAGTTCATAGTCTCTAATAGGTTACTTTAAATACTGCAGAACCGTGGGCTATTGGCAGGATTACCATTGGACGATCCACATTGTCACTTGCACAATGTGGCATTTGTTTTTAAGAGTGTGATGGGGATGTAAAATGAGTCTATGGATGTTGTGGGACTTTGTATCTTCTCATATCTCTAACAAGCAACGCCGCTTTATGGCTATCTGAGCTCCCACAGTGTCCAATCACCAGTGCAGAAGGCTTTAGTCCACTAAGGCTGATTTCTTAAGTTAATCATTCCATTTTATAACATGTCTCAAGCTATTCAGGGTGGTGAACAAGGTGGTCATCATCCCTCACTTGAGGGTCAACTCCCCAATAGTGACATGTCAAATACAGAAGTTCGTAATATTCTATGGTTATTAGCCAAGGCGGTGACCCTCCAACTAAATCAACAAGTGGGTGTTCCCGAGACTTCAAAGAATAAAAGGAAGGAGAGTGAGGTTAAGAAGGCTGGAGTTGGTGGTATCTCATCTTCTTCTAGACTACCGGTGCCTAAATACTGAAAGGAGAGGGTCTTTTTTCCCACTTGTCAAGAGTGTGGCAAGAAACATCAAGGGAGAAAGAAGGAGAGTTCAAGTTGAAGTTAGGCATCCATATGCCAAGCCTGGTGGTAATAGTGGGATGACTCGTCCTAGATACCCAAAATGTGGGATAAACCATAATTGCACATGTAGGAGAAACACGGGTCCATACTTTGGGTGTGGCATGATGGGTCACAAGATCCCTAGTTGTCCATATGTTCGAGGGAAAGGTGAAGGTGTTGGTGCTCAAGATTCCCTGACATGTCACGAGTGTGGGAAAGGCCATGGTGGCCCACGTTTGCAGAAATCTAATGCTTGCTTTGGTTGTGGTGAATTAGGTCACAAATTTAGTGATTTTTCTCATGCTCTTCAAGGGAGACAAGAAATGGATGACGTGCCCGACATCGTCATCGGTATGTTAAAAGTTTTTGATTTTGATATGTATGCATTGATAGACCTAGGTGTCACTCTTTCTTTTGTTACTCTTTTGTTGCCAAGAAGTTTCAATGTTGAACCTAAATTATTGTGTGAGCCTTATAATGTGTCTACTCTTGTTGGTACATCCATTGTTTCTAGAAGAGTCTATAGAAATTTCCCTATTTGCATTTTGTATAAAATATTGTCTTGTGATTTTATTGAGTTGGATATGGTGGATTTTGATATCATTCTTGGGATGGATTGGTTCCATGCATACTATGCTTCTATTTAAATTTCCAAATGAACCCGTTCTTGAGTGGGAGAGTCATGATGTGGTGGTCAAGGGTAGGTTTATTTCTTGTATTAAAGTCCATTAGTTGATTTCTAAGGGGTGTCTTTATCATCTTGTGAGGGTTAGGGATGTTGAGTCCAAGGTCCTTCCTATAGAGTCGATTCCGGTGGTTTATGAGTTTCTTGATGTCCTCCCTAATGATCTTCCTGGTTTTTCTCCCGAAAGGGAAATAGACTTTGGTATAGACCTCCTTCCCAATACTTAATCCATTTCTATTCCCCCTTACCATATGGCCCCGGCGGAGTTAAAGAAGTTGAAGGAGCAATTGAGGAATTTGTTGGAGAAAGGATTTATTAGGCCTAGCCAATCACCTTAGGGTGCACTGGTGTTATTTGTGAAGAAGAAAGATGGGTCCCTTAGAATGTGCATGGACTACCGGCAAACCCAGAGGGGGACATCAGTACGTGGAATGTACTAGTATGTTAAATAGCTGAGTGAAACCGAAACAGGTAGAATAATATAGAGACAACAATCAATATCAAGGATAGTAAAAATCATCATGTTAATATGTGGAATGTACTGGTATGTAAAATAGCTGAGTGAAATCAAAATAGGTAGAATAATATAAAAATAATAATTGATTGAAATAATAATAATCAACATGTCAAATGTCTATCTAAAGCAAGAACAAAGAGTAGACAAATGACCCATCAACCAATCAACTCATCAATCAAATCAAACTCATCTCAGAGGAACTCATCTCAAAGAAACTCAATTCAACTAATCTCATCACATCTCATCTCAACTCAGATTACTCAGTTTGAGAACTTTCTGGGAGTTTCTCTTATCCGACAACAACCACTAATAAGCCAGTGATTATACTACCAGTCACCATTGTTGCCACAGTCGTCCCATACTTACCAGGTAGGGGACGAATCGACTCCATGAGGGACCCTAACTATTTGTCAAAGTTAAGTCCTTTATTGTTTCAGGGACTCTATCCAGAGGGAACTACAATGCGACATAATGGTTCTAATCCTCACCTATATTTGGCTATGTAGTTTGATGAGTGCAAGTTGGACTAACTCTTACTCTTTTGATGCTCGATAATCCTCCCATGACTCAATACTCATAAAACAATCCATCTAGTCAATACATCTTAATTGACTTATCTCAACTTAGCTTTATAAAGGATCTCAGGCTATCTGAGCTCCCACAGTGTCCAATCACCAGTGCAGAAGGCTTTAGTCCAACTCAACTTAGCTTTATAAAGGATCTCATCATTCAATCAGTCTCATAGAGACTCTAATCATCTCATCAATCAACATCTCAATCAACAGCTCAATGATTTGAACAATCATTAGGGAATAATAGAATTGACAAATCATTAGAGTTCATTTATGGGAACTCATGGGACTATCAAGTTCTATCAACTCAGTATCGTTCTCAATCTCAATCTTAATCACAATCACGAACTACATTTTGATATGGTTTCCTTGGTAAGATATGTAGGTGGCCTTATTGACTTTGGTCACATTGAAATATATATTTTTTATGTTAATCACAATCTCAATCAAGGATCTAGACTCAATCTCTATCTTCTTTCATGTATGCTCTTAACCATTAACATAAAGGATTTATGTAATATCTCAAGAAAGTATTCGATTCAAGTAAACAAGTTTATGATGATCACCAACATGTGAAAATACATATATTTAATATGGTTTTCAAGAATATAATCAAGAAATCATGCATATAGACTCAAGAATCTTCAGTCAACCATCTAAGACCAACTATGGGGCACATGAGAGAACAATCTCATATTTTCGTTTAGCCTTACATACTTGAAAAGTTGATATTACCATTGAAGTTTGATTAATACTCACTTTCTTGGAGAAAATCCTCAATCTTAATAGTTATTTTAAAGTGAAAGAACTTGGAAGGACATTGGTTGAAAGAATTCTCTTTGATTCTTGAATTCTTGACTTAGACTCTTCAGAGTTCGTGATGAAGAACCATAATTTTTGAAGAAGAGTCAAGAAAACCTTTCTTATGATTCTTGAATTCGTCTTCTTGAAACCTTAGGTTGAGATTTAAAATCCTATTAAAGATTCATGAATAGATAAAGAAATCTATATTGAGTAGCTTGAAATATAGAAAAATAACTCACCTTGAGGATAAATCTTGAAAGTTAATCCTAACTTGATGACTTTCTTGATGATTCTCAAGCGTTTATGTTTAGAAGTGAAGGAGAGGGTTTTTGATTATGAAAACTGATGTTTTAGATGTTTTGGGACCTTAAATACACCCCTAAAGGTTTTAGGATAAAATTACCCTCAAAATAAAAATAAAAACATCATTTATCTCATCCAGAAAGGGTCCGCGTTGGGTCAACTATGCGGAGCCATCGCGCACCTTCAGATAGCTCTAAAGGTCTTCAGTAAAATGGTCATAACTTTCTACTCCGAACTCAGATTAAGGCGAAATTGGATGCAGTAGAAGATAATTCAAATATCTTCGATTTGATATATTATGGGTCACCTAACTCATTATACTTTAGGAAGTATGGTCATTTAGAGTTGATCCTTCTATCAACTCAAACGAAAACTTAGTTGATAGGAATTCTTTGGACTTGACTTGATGTAAAAGATCTCTTATATTAGTTTATGGAACTTAAAAACTCATACGAAAACTTAGTTGGTAGGAATTTTTTGGACTTGACTTGATGTAAAAGATCTCTTATATTCATTTATTGAACTTAAGAGGGGGTTGTGAATTGATTGGAATGCCCCTCAAATGATTTAAAATTTGAAAAAAAAATATAAGTGTGTATCCGCGACAGGTCCGCATCGCGGATTTGTTATGCATCCTCACTGCAATTCGATTTTGGATCGTAAAATTATTTTTTGATCCGACGGCTCTAAAATATGAATAAGATGATTTTTCCACTCAATTTTCCATACTAATTGCATATCCCATCTCAAATTCACAAACGGAGCATGGGTAGACGCATTATTCACACATCTCTATTCTAGGGGTATTTTTATAATTTTACTAGGCATTACAATAAACTTGTTGATTCTATGATTATGACGTGTGATAAGGAAAAAGAGCAACAATAATCTATAGAAACTCAAAGGATTCAAAATAACGTGCAACTTGATAAGCTAGCCAAGAAGTTCGAACAATTTTTAGATGAAGCTGAAATTTTGAATTTAGGCAAATCAGAGCTAGAGTAAAAAAACAGAACCAATGCTCATATGGGGTCACTCGAGAAGGAACCATTGGTTGAATGGTTAAAGGAGTTTGCAGATGTGCTTTGGCCCAATGATAGAGTATCTTGCGGCTAAGATTGACCAAAATTAGCAACATGTGGATGGTGATGTACGGCAAACGTTCGTCTATCCAAATGTAGTCAAAAGATGTTTTTCCTAGAACTGTAATTTAGTTTATAGCCTTTCGCACACCTTTTGATGTAATTTAAAGTATGTTTGGACCTAATTTTCTTGGCAGGATATGTAAGCAGCTTTTATTAGCCTCAGTCATATTAGTAGAAATTTTTTTTGAAATTTTATTGTATGTGTAATATGAACTATATTGTGACCTGATTCCCTTGGTGGGAAATGTAGATGACTTTTATTACCTTTGGTCATAATTATAGAAATTTTTCCAAATTCTATTTTCCCTGTTATATGAACTACATTTTGATATGGTTTCCTTGGTAAGATATGTAGGTGGCCTTATTGACTTTGGTCACATTGAAATATATATTTTTTATGTTGCATCCTAAACTACATATGACCTGATTCCTATCTTTATGGGATACATAGGCGTCTTATGGGCTCGATCACACTTTTAAAGTAGTTTTATTATTTGTGGAGAAAAAGCTACGGCAAATTTTGAGAAAATGAGCGCAACAGTTGATTAAAGAGAGAAGTTGGGGCAAAGATATTTTAGATAGTGTTGAGCGAGGATACAGGCTAATACAAGTATATGGTGCAAAAGATGTCTAAAAGCATGTCATAATCTGAGACCCAACATGAAATTTTTGAAATAAATTATATCTAAATATATATTCTTTGCTTAGTTATATTTTATTTTTAAAAATTATATTATTTAAATTGATTTTTTTTCAATCTATCAAGTCCCATACGTCAGATGGAGTTAAAGAGTCCAAACAAAATGAAGAATAGGAAAGGAGCAGAGTAGAGAATCTCAAATAAGCATGAATAAGCCTCCCCTCCCCTAACTTGCAAATTTTCTTTGAACGTAGTGAAATTCAAGCACGAACGACAATAGAGTTTGACTATTATTCATCCAATAATTACTATATTTTGGATGAGGTTGCAACGTCAAAACGAGGAGGCAAACAAAAGAGCAGAAATAATTCAAGAGAGCGGAGCAGTAAAGTTGTGGCTGTCACAACCCAAGCCTAGGGCCTAAACGTGACCAGCGAATGGGGAATCCGAAGGAACCCCATACAAGCCTCATAGCATATCATTACACATCCTTGGTCACAGAATAATTAAATAACATTTGAAGAATGGAAATAAGGGGAAAAGGGAGGGAGAACTTGTCATAACATAGAGTCAAAAGATAATAGAATCAACTCATGGCATAAATACATAGCTTTGTCCAACAGCACCTCTACTACATAGATAATGGTCGCGGCCAAAATACCGGCTCACCCTCATAGCCATAAGTAAACAATAAAGTAAAGAGAATCTTAATACATAGTGTGAGAGCATAGTCCTTGTCCTCGAAATGGAGGACTCACCAAAGGCTAACTTGAACAATCCATCTAGCC